>JAJJMB010017069.1:1715284-1754133 GCA_023531105.1 Papaver atlanticum
CGATGAATCCATCCATTTACAGGTAAGATTCCTTCGGAATATTCTCTGAAATCTTAAACAAACCCAATTTTGGCATATTGTATGCATACCTTGGCTCCGAGATCGAAACCTGTCAGTGAGTGGACTACTATAAATCGGAAACTTGGTAAGAACGATGAATCCATCCATTTACAGGTAAAATTCCTTCGAAATATTCTCTGAAACCTTAAACAAACCCTATTCTGGCATATTGTATGCATACCCTGGCTCCGAGATCGAAACCTGGCCGTGAGTGGACTACTATAAATCTGAAACTTGGTAAGAACGATGAATCTATCAATTTGCATGTAAGATTCCTTCGGAATATTCTCTGAAACCTTAAACAAACCCTATTCTGGCATATTGTATGCATTCCCTGGATCCGAAATCGAAACCTCGTCGTTAGTGGACTACAATAAATCTGAAACTTGGTAAGAACGATGAATCTATCCATTTGCAGGTAAGATTCCTTCGGAATATTCCCCAAAACCTTAAACAAACCCTATTCTCACATATTGTATGCATAATCTAGCTCTGAGATCGAAACCTGGCCATGAGTGGACTACTATAAATCGGAAACTTGGTAAGAACGATGAATCTATTTATTTGCAGGTAAGATTCCTTAAGAATATTCCCCGAAACCTTAAACAAACCATATTCTGGCACACTATATGCATACCATGGCTCTGAGATCGAAACCAGGCCGTGAGTGGACTACTATAACTCGGAAACTCTGTAAGAACGATGAAGTCATCCATTTACAGGTATGATTCCTTCGGAATAATCCACGAAACCTTAAACAAGCCTTATTCTGGCATATTGTATACATAACCTGGCTCCGAGATCTAATCTGGCCGTGAGCAGACTACTATAAGTTAGAAACAAGGTAAGAACGATGAATCCATCCATTTACAGGTAAGATTCATTCGGAATATTCTTTAAAATCTTATACAAACCCTATTTTGGTATATTGTATGGATAACCTGGTTCCGAGATGGAAACCTGGCCGTGACTGGACTACTATAAGTCGGAAACTTGATAAGAACGACGAGTCCGTCTATTTACAGGTAAGATTCCTTCGGAATATTCTCTGAAATCTTAAACAAACCCTATTCTCGCATATTGTATGCATAATCTGGCTCCGAGATCGAAACCTGGCCATGAGTGAACTACTATAAATCGGAAACTTGGTAAGAACGATGAATCTATTTATTTTCAGGTAAGATTTCTTCAGAATATTTATCGAAACCTTAAACAAACCATATTCTGGCACATTATATGCATACCATGGCTCTGAGATCGAAACCAGGCCGTGAGTGGACTACTATAACTCGGAAACTTGGTAAGAACGATGAATCCATCCATTTACAGGTATGATTCCTTCGGAATAATCCACCAAACCTTAAACAAGCCTTATTCAGGCATATTGTATGCATAACCTGGCTCCGAGATCGAAACCTGACCGTGAGTGGACTACTATTAGTTGGAAACAAGGTAAGAACGATGAATCCATCCATTTACAGGTAAGATTCCTTCGGAATATTCTCTGAAATCTTAAACAAACCCTATTTTGGTATATTGTATGCATAACCTGGTTCCGAGATGGAAACCTGGCCGTGACTGGACTACTATAAGTCGGAAACTTAGTAAGAACGATGAATCCATCCATTTATAGGTAAGATTCCTTCAGAATATTCCCCGAAACCTTAACAAACCATATTCTTGCATATTGTATGCATACCCTGGCTCTGAGATCGAAACCTGGCCGTTAGTGTACTACTATAAGTCAGAAACTTGGTAAGAATGATAAATCCATCCATTTACAGGTAAGATTCCTTCAGAATATTCCCAGAAACATTAAACAAACCCTATTCAGGCATATTGTTTGCATAACCTGACTCCGAGATCGAAACCTGGCCGTGAGTGGACTACTATAAGTCGGAAACTTGATAAGAACGATGAGTCCGTCCATTTACAGGTAAGATTCCTTCGGAATATTCTCCGAAATCTTTAACAAACCCTATTCTTACATACTGTATAGAAAATGACCAAAATACCCTTCCCGGAATATGTCATATATTCCAAAAATGACCAGATTACTTTCCAATTTCATCATAATTGCAAATGGGATTATTTTTATTAAATAAAAATGATCATATTATCCTTCTCGAAATAAGTCCACTAGAGATCCTGAAAATGACTAGATTACCCTCCAATTTCAACATATTTTTATGGAAGCGATAAGGAAATGACCAAAATAATCTTATCGGATACAAAATTTCGGTAACCGTGAAAATGACCAAATTATCCTCCGATTTCATCACAATTTTGTGAAATCAATCAGGAAATGACCAGAATACCCTTAACAGAAACAAATAATTGGGGAACCGTGAAAATAACCAAATTACCCTCCAATTTTATCAAAAACTTATGATAGCGATCAAGAAATTACCAGAATACCCGTACCGGAATAAGTGTGGAAAATTATGGGAACCGTGAAAATGACCTAATTACCCTCCAAATTAATCATAATTTTGTGAAAGCGATCATAAATGACAAAAATACCCTTGTCGGAAACAAAAAATTCGGGAACCGTGAAAATAGCCAAATTACCCTATAATTTCATCACAATTTTGTGAAAGCGATCAGGAAATGACCATAATACCCTTGTCATGAACCATGAAAATGACAAAAATGCCCTCCAATTTCATCAATCTTTTTTGAAAGCGGTCATAAAATGACCAGAATACCCTTATCGGAAACAAAAAATTCGGGAACCGAGAAAGTGACCAAATTACCCTCAAACTTCATCACAATTTTACTTCCCAAGCTCATCTGGTTATTTTCATGAATATTTGTTGCCCTTTTCCGCCGAGGGTAATTTGGTTATTTTCATGGACACATAAAAATTTGTTGGCCTTTTCCTTTGAGGGTAATTTGGTCATTTTGACGGACACATGAAAATTTGTTTCCCTTTTCGGACGGGGGGTAATTTGGGGACACATGAAAATTTGTTGTCCTTTTCCTGCGAGGGTTATTTAGTCATTTTCAAGGACACATAAATATCTGATAATTTACTTCCCAAACTCATCTGAATGAAAATTCGTGGTCTATACCTAGTAATCTTGTAAGATGACTTCCATCCCAGATGGGTGAATCCACTGAGGGACCATACGGATCTGATATTTTTACTTCCCAAGATTAGCTTGGTCATTTTCATGAAAAATTGTTGTCCTTTTCCAACGAGGGTAATTTTGTCATTTTCATGGACACATAACCTGGCTCCGAGAAACCTTAAACAAACCCTATTCTGGCATATTGTATGCATAACCTGGCTCCGAGATCGAAACCTGGTCGGGAGTGGACTACTATAAGTTTGAAACTTGGTAAGAACGATGAATCCATCCATTTACAGTAAGATTCCTTTGGAATATTCCTCGAAACTTTAAACAAACCCTATTCTGGCATATTGTATGCATAACCTGGTTCCAGGATCGAAACCTGGCCGTGAGTGGACTACTATAAGTCGGAAACTCGGTAAGAACGATGAATCCATCCATTTACAGGTAAGATTCCTTCTGAATATTCCCCAAAACCTTAAACAAACCCTATTCTTGCATATTGTATGCATAACCTGCTTCGAGATCGAAACATGGCCATGAGTGGACCACTATAAGTCGAAAATTTTGTAAGAACAATTAATCCATCCATTTACAGGTAAGATTCGTTCGGAATATTCCCTGAAACCTTAAGCAAACCCTATTCTGACATATTGTATGCATACCTTGGCTCCAAGATCGAAACCTGGCCGTGAGTGGACTAATATAAGGCAGAAACATGGTAAGAATTATGAATCCATCCATTTACATGTAAGAATTATGATCTACTACCAGTAAATCATCAAAAAACAAGAAGAATGAAGTGCAAATTATATGACTTGCACAATGAAGTGTAAATTTTAAGTATCTGGCAACATTTGTTTTCATACTCTCCGTTGTACAGTTAAGAAAAGTAATGCAGTGTAAACACAAATCCAAAAAGGAAACCAACACCAAGGAAGTCCTCCTCTGTCACTGTTATCTTACGTGCACGAGTTGCATACATTCCAGCAGGTACACACTGCAGATATCATCAGCTCCTAACAATGCAAATGAAAACATACATAATATAAGTACTCCACAAATAAACAAATTACATAAAAGTAGTCGACACAACTATATCCGAAAGAAAAATTAGAGATCTATCACGAAAAAATGTGGTTGTAGCAAGGAAAGTAGTGATAGTAGCAATTCCTATACAAACTTATCAATCTAAGAAAAACAAACCTTAGTTCCGGCAATGATGGTCCCATTGAGGGGATGTGCAGCACAAACAGAAACGCATTCTGACAAATGAATGAACCGATATCGTGTTCCCTAATAAGTTACAAGCATAATAGAGAAACCCTTGACCTCTTCCATGACGTCAGACTGGCACACAGGTACTCCCTGGCCATGTATATTGATGAAATTTACGTTACTGAGGATAGGATATGCTTTGGAATCATACCCTTTATCAGGATGCACATTGTCAACTATGATGTTTGAAAGGATACCCCTGAGGCGGTCTTGATCCTCATGGCTCGTCTTTAGCCCCACACAACAACGTTTGCCACTGTCACGTTTGAAACTCCTCCAGACATCTCACCGCCTCTAGATACTGCAGCACTGTTGTATAAAGAAAGCATTACAAAATGATTCTACTTCTCAACAAAGAATAGGAACCCAGGGCCAAACAAGAGTATAAGATAAGCCTTCGAGACTCAATTCTACCATAGCGCACTCGAGAAGACCCCACTTCACAATGTCACTGGTGGGATCTTGAACGGTCTTAAATGGTAACAAGGATGGCTGAGCTGGCTGTTTAGGCCACCACAACCACATGATGGCTGTTTAATGCGTAACCGCATTAGATTTTTCACTGGCAACGTGGTGAAACACAAAACTAGCAGCCAAGGACCAAGGGCAAAAAACTCCAGGAAATGTGTATCAGTATGTTTCCAACAACGAATGCCTAAGTAATTCCTGAGTTCCGAATCATCAAATCTTAACAATATGGTGAAGACAAATTGGTGGCGTGAAAAAAGTGGGGATATCTTGGAGGTTCAAAGGAACAACAATATCATTGCTCTATAGAAAGCAAAAAAAATAAAAATTTCAGTTCTAAAGCTAAGCCTACAAGCACAAGATGCGGGAGTACATAGATGTTTTATTCCAAGCGCAAGCTTCTGTTTCTTACAAAGCACAAGCTAAAGCACAAAACTTGTTCTCTTCTTACAAAAAATAGCTAAACCACAAGAACGGAAGTTAAAAAAGAAGATAGAACCAGTGTCAAGGATTGTTTATACACTAAGGAAAGTGAATTTTTGATATTTACTCAACAACCAAGTAAATATCCGTAGAAAATAAAGTAGCAGTATAGCAGTGGTCAAAAAGGAAGGCATTGAAATTTTAATGTAGCTCATTATCCAAACATTCTAATACCTGTCCAAGTGTCCCTGAATTAAATGATACCAAACAAAGCATAACGTTAGAATAGCATCCCTTTCAAAAATGACAGATAACACCAAATGCTGAGAAAAGTAAATTAAATAAAGATATATTGTGCACTAACCTTCACCCATTTTACTAAGAATTTTATCTGCAGAAGGAACGAACACAGGAGTTAAAAAGGAAAATAATGAGAGGAAATAGAAGAAACAAAAAGCTGATTGTGACGAGGGAGCATTACAGCGAAGAGTTAAATTCTCTCTAATAACAAATACATAGTGTCCATCTTTATAATCATTCCTCCAGGGTGGATATCCATTCTGAATCTGTGATTTGTAATACAGAGGAGCACCAGTATTTCTGGAGCCAACCCCGCTCATAAACTCTTCCCAACAATATATTGCAGGCAGTTCCTAAATGAATCAAAACAGTTGTCATCAGTATATAAAAAAAATCACAACTCCGTATCAAGATATATCAGGGTATCAAACTATAAACTCAGTCATCAACCAAAACAACAAAATTCTGAAATAAGCTGAGTTGTTCAGTCAAACATGAACAGGAACTTGATCATTTGAACAAATTGTCAAATTCCAACTCATCAAAAATAACAAGATCTTAATTTTGTAACATGGATTGACAATCCCCAATTTAAGGTTTCATTTACAAACAGGCAATCAAATCAAAATATTCAACAACGAAAAAGTATATAATCAGAAACCTGTCGAAAATTGCATAATAAACACATGGATACTTAGAAAATTAAATTAAACGGAAAAATCAGAGCAACATAATTGAAATTATAAAGTTAAAAACAAAAATAATTCAGAAAGGAGAAATTTATACCTTCGGAAGAGGTACAGGAGGAGGAATTTCCCAAGCTAATCTCGGTCTTTTTCTAGGTCTTTTATCCATATTTGTATGAGGAAATTCAGTAATCCATTGAGTCTCCGTTGATTAATTGAATCTTATACTTGGATAAAATCGAAATTGCAGAAGATGAATTGAGAGATGATAACGTATAGAAAGAGATCCCACAGAGAAGGGAAAGAAATTTAAAGAATCCATTTCTCACGGCAGGATAAAGTCCTTTCAATCTGTTTCGACAATCAAATATAAATTCAACCAAAAATTGAAAAATTTGGAACTAATGTTAAAACAAAACTTCATAAATCAGCGAAGAAAATATTGAGAGAGAAAAAACTACAACACATACTATCAGAATCGACCATCACTTCAAAATAAATAAAAATCAAATTGAATCTCAAAAATAGAGATCAGTCTACAAGAGTAGTGTATAATCGATTGCAATTAGATTTGAAATGGATACTACCATGTTAAAAAATCATTCGGCAGTGAGGGTTACCAAAAGAATATTAGGGAACTAGGGTTTCTTAAAAACAATTGAAGAAAAAAAACAATTGAAAAGAAAACTAAGATGACATAGACAGGGGAGAAATTGGGAGGGAGAAGAGAGCGGGAATGTGAAAAATTAAGGGGAAAGAGCGGGAATGTGAAAAGTTAAGGGAAGGAGAGCGGGAAGACGAAAAAAAGGAGTGAATTTTCCGATCTGTGAGAGGAAATTTTATTTGGTTCCTGAAAAATTTTGAGGGAGAGAAATTAGCCGTGAGATTGAAATTTATCGAGGGCTGTCATCTGATTTATCTAGTCATATGGATTGTGACCCGTTTGACTATCATCAGTACATTCCAGATCCAATGTCCATTTAGGTTAAACTTAGAGCATAACCAATACTACCAAATGAATAGGATTACATCATATATTGATCACTTAGGTCGATTTCATAGGTATATCCCGTGATATCAAATGAGTACGATGGATCATATGTCGATTTAGGTCAAATTCAGCATAACCCATGCTGCCAAATGAATTATAAGATTATATCATATATTGATCACTTAGGTCGATTTCATAAGTATATCCCATGATATCGAATGAGTATGATGGATCATATGTCGACTTAGGTCAAACTCAACATAACCCATGCTACCAAATGAATTATAGGATTACATCATATATTGATGATTTTGGTCAATCTCATAGGTATATCCTATGATGCCGAAAGAATACGATGGATCATGTGTCGACTTAGATCAATCTCATAGCATAACCCATGATAGGATTACATCAAATATTGATGACTTTGGTCAATCTCATAAGTATATCCCAGGAAATCAAAAGAATACGATGATTTGTTTGTCGACTTAGGTCAATCTTATAGCATAACCCATGATACCAAATGAATTTTCGGATTCCAGCATATGTTGATGATTTTGATCAATCTCATAGGTATACACATGACATTAAAAGAAGGCGATGATTCATATGCATATCCGGTGATTTTAGAAAGAATTATAGGAGTCATATATCCACTTGGATCAATCTCGTAGCATACCAGATGATGCCGAAAGAATTATATTAATCATATACCGTTTCAGGTCAATCTAATACCATATCCGGTGATATCAAAAAGAATTATATAAATCATATATTTACTTCATTTAGTCTCATAGCATGCCAAGTGACCTCGAAATAATATGAGGAATCATATATTGACTTGAGCCAATTTAATAGTATACCCAGTGATATCAAAAGTATTATAGGAATCGTATATCGACTCAGGTCAATCTCATAAAATATAATATTGCTCACTTTGGTCAATCTCACAGGTATATCCCATAAAATCAAAATAATATGATGGGTCATATGCAAACTTATCTCAATCTTATAGCATAACCCGTGATACCAAATGAATTATAGGATTACATCATACATTGCTAACTTAGGTTAATCTCATAGATATATCCCATGATATCGAAAGAATACGACACCAAATGAATTCTAGGTTACATCATGCATACATTGATAACTTTGGTCAATCTCATATGTATAGTTTCTTTTCTTCTTTGTATTTTTTTCTCGTTTGTACCCTTCATTTTTCACAATTGTTGACTTTTAAGTCCAATAAAATGGCGATACTGAGATTATTTTGAATATTTTATTATCTGGTGTCATGTCTCCGGAGTCATGATTTTGGAAAAAATAGATTTTTTTTGGTAAATAACTTACATTTTTTATTCGGTGTAAGTGACACGCGGTACCTAAAATCATGACACTAGGTTGTGAGTGTCGCCGACCTTTATTCCTCAAAATCATGACGCTGAAGAATTGGTTGCCACATAGGCTCCCCCATTGGTTTTAGGTAGGCTCAGAATATTTCAGAATATTTTCTTAGACCTCCCTTATCTATAGAATCAATATTTTCACACAACTGATGTCCATATTATGCCCAAGAATTTTAAAAAAATAGAAGAAAGCTAAATGGAAGGGGTTCATTTATTAGTTCTACGGATTCAAAGGACTACCAGAATACGGTTAGTATTCCAAGTGAAATATATCATATATATCTCCAGCTACAAATGATCCTAACACAAGATTCAATGCCAGTTTCTGACTACGCCGACAAAATGCATCCCAGAGTAAAGTGCTAATCTGTAGATAAAAAAGACATTCATTCATCAGTGGAACTGTTAAGTTTTGATAGTCACCCAAGCTGAAATAAGGCAGAAAGCTATAGAGGTAAGTGATGTGATTTTAGATAGTGGTAAGAAATGAGGTTGTCGTTCACTCGGATTTGTAGAGATTAAAGTTTTTAAAAATACTAAATAAATATATACAAAGATATTTAACAATGGGCGAGAGGTACTGGGACTAAGGCTTTAGCCAATCTTCATAACATATGGTTCACTTATTTATTCTCAACAATTTTAGCTCAAGAAATATAAACATGGACTCTATTTTTTGCCAAGGTAGATTCTCAAAACATTGATTGTAAATGTTAAGCATGGGACATTAAATCACCTGAGCTAAGCATGACCCATCTAATCAAATGACAACCAATTTAATCAAATCATATTTCAATTAATTTTAATGCAAAGGTCATAAAAAGAATAAAAATAAATTTACCATGTATGAAGTTCGGCCTCCTCCGTCGTCCCAGTGTTGGGGTTTAACTCATCATGTCGGAAACACACTCAAAATATGTATTCATGGCTCAAAAAGTGTTTACAAGAAGAGAAAATAATGAAACAGGAAATCTGCAACAGCACAGGTGCGTTACAGAACGACTGTTTCAACTCTCAACTGTTATGATGAAGATAATCGTTACAAATCTGAAGATAAATGTTGCAGAAGAGGATGAAGAAACTGTTACAATGAAGATAAATGTTGCAAACTAGTTGAAGAAACTGTTACAACGAAGATAAATGTTGCAAACCAGTTGAAGAAACTGTTACAACCAGTTGAAGAAACCGTCGTTGTTTCCCTGTTCTTCACGAGCAGCAGCAGCAGAACCAACAGAGTTCTGAAAACTCTTGATTCACGCCTCCTGAGCTCTCCTATCGACCCCAAACTCTCGACACCCCTTCTATGGAACCTTTTGACTCTATTTATACACCAAAATCCTAAAAATCACGCGTCAATTACACAAAATAATTCTCATTTACTCCCATGCATGGAAAAGAATAATTTCCATTTTTTGATTAATTACGCGTCTAATATCGTGCTGCACACACCAGGAGCATTCCTTCACGTCCCATAATAAGTTAGGAACGCATAAGCCACAAGAAAACTTCCCAAAATTACCAAAAATTCTGAAAATATCTTACGGGAATATCACGCATGTTTTGCTCTACACTTGAATTCTAGCCAATTCTGGTCGAAACCAAAGACCATACCACGTTTATATGGGTCCTAGGAATGATCCCAATCAATTCCATCCCTTTAGTCTCTCTGAAATGACTCCAAAAATCTGATTGAAAATCTGCCATGGATAAACATAATTTTCCCGCCTTTTTTTGTTTTTGAACGTGAAGGAGAAGGGGTGCCCCTTATCCGCTGCTGGATTCCGAATAACAAATGTCCCTTGGGTGCCTTTAGACAACTTTTCGAGCCGATTTTTCCAAAAATGTTTATTTCCCAAAAATACCTACAAACACATAAAACACCATAATAAGTACAAAAATGGGTACTAACAATATACACAATAGAGATGAAAATAGATACATAAATGCGTCTATCAAATACCCCCAAACTTATTATTTGCTAGTCCCGAGCAAATCAAAAATAAAATCATAACTCACTGTCGCAGGCATCGCGATTGCACTTAGCGTGTGCAACAAGCCTTTGAACCCCTAGGTGGCCCTAGTGGCCGAGTTATAGTCTCGGGAGGGTTTACCAGAGGTGTACCCACAAAACCTTTACTCCAGACCCTAGCTATCTACGCAGAACCTTGGAATGGCACTAAAGAACCTCCTTGGTTGGCATACTTATTGATTATGGGAGGAAGTACAGGAAAAAAGCAAAATAACGGCAATTATAAAACATAAATAAGTTTGTTTCACACTGTCTCAATAAAAAGATTGAGATGAGACTGGAAAAAGATTGACAAAAAGATTCAAGGACCAACAAAGTAATATAGATTCCAATCACCATTAACCTTCATGTTTTAACGAAGGGAGGATATAACAAAGATGGTGGTTGCAATACATTGCAGGATTTCACACGAATCAAACTCTTGTGTTCCACACAAATGTCATTATCAACGTTTAAGAAAATAACACTATAACAGGGATCAAGTTCAGGAAAAGAAAAAAAAGATATCCCGCGATGTATGCAAAAAGAATGGGCTAATGGAGATGGTATTCTCTATAAGCACCTCCAATTGATCTTACAAGATTTGAAACATAACCATAGTATGATTTAGAAGCCTATACAATTTTAGTTGAAACCAAACCAATTTCATACCGAATTCTTCAGCGTCATGACTTTGAGGAACAAAGGTTAGTGACACTCAAACCCAATGTCATGGTTTTAGGTACCGCGTGTCACTTATACTGAAGAAAACATGGAAGTTATTTACGCAAAAAACTATTTTTCCTCAAGAGTCATGACTCCGGAGATTGACACTGGACAATAAAATATTCCAAATAATCTCAATGTTCACCATTTTTGAAAGACAGTAAGCTTTGAATATAAATTTCAGCTAAACTTCTACTAGACAAATATAAACCACACTGAACAAATTAACAAATAGAGCTACTGATAGAATCTTTGGAACCGGAACTAATCAGAGAAGTGAGCGAGTTATTCAGAAGATAATTTCTATTGAATAGATCCCAGACATACAACGATCCGTTCTTCGTGACAAATGGTAACTTCAAGCACACATATGATCCCATCACATGGTTGGCATGACTCGCTTTCCACACCTAGTATAAACTTTATAAGGGACATTACAAAGTTTCAAAAATTGCTTCCATGTAAGAAGATCGTTGTAGAATAAAAAAACAAGCATCCTGCAATCAATGTGAGAAGGATCAGAGACGTTCTCGTTGAATAGATACAGTTGAAAACGCAAGTCTATCAAAATCATCAGGCAGCCTAAACACATTTATAAAAAATCTAATCAGTTCACTAGAATGCCCATAATTAGACCTCGAAACCCGCACACCGTTTTGACTAAGCATGGCACTGTCTACTGAGTACAAAGCTAATTAGTGCACTTACATTGCACGTTTAGTCATGTAGTAATCATACCGTTGTAAGTTGCAATTGGGATTCCATTAATTAGGTTAAAAGATATGATGACCTTATTTGAAATTCATCATCCATTAAATTTGGGGAAGGTCTGATGATAAAAATCTAAACCTAAACCCTAAGTGCTTCTGCAATAACAACAACAAACATAAAACACAAATTTTTTCAATCAAAACTGTTTCCATTCATTAATCAAATCAAAACCCTATCCTTGCCTTGGTGTGCCTGGTGTCTCAGAATATAAACCTTCACGGGGAGACGAAGCTTCACCTTCCTTGTATTGCAACTGAATATCAAAACATACAGACAACAAGAATACCCAATGAGAAAATAACAATACCAAGAGAAGCAGGATAATATACAAAATTCTGGATCCTTATCACTATTGATAACACAATGGCTGAAACAGTGGCAAATAAATTGATACTGAATCTTATAAAACAAGAACCTGTCTCTGAAGGTTAAGTAATGTGAGAATTTCTCATCGCAATTCAAGATGCTCAGCACAGACTACTTCCGTAAAGACCTTCGGCTTTAGATTAACAAAGGGAGGATACAATAAATATGGTGGTGGTAAAAGGTAGATAGCAGGATTTCATACTCTTGTGTTCCACACAATTACCATCATCAATGTTCAACAAAATAGCACTATAACAGGATTGAGCCCATAAGAAGAAAAAAAAAGTTACCCTACGATGTATGTAAAAGTGGGCCAATAGAGATGGCATTCTCTATATTTCAATGATGTGATACTTAAGCTAATGGGTATGTGATAAAAGAATTAGCATTGATAACATTACCATCGACATCAAAATAGAGGGGTCCCAGGTAGCATTACCATCGACATCAAAATATGTGTGGAAAACACCAAGAGCATCATTTGGCCTATCTGGCATTCCTCCAGTCTCTTTATCCTATAATTTTTTGAACACAACTCTGATCATGTTGATAAACTACATAAAACACCACCAACTGAGAATCTGGTATAGAAATCAATCAAGATAAGATGAGAAAAAGCCCAACGGAAACTGAGGTAGGTACCTTACAATCTAGAATGACCTAGCAAGGCTTGTCTTTGTCTATCCAATGCGCTCTATCAATCAGAATTAGGCTAGAAAGAACCCACCAAGTCTCTATAAAAGTGACTTGAACATAGTTGCTTGTTAGAATCCTTTCTTCCTCCTCTCTAACCCATCTTAATATCCTGCACAGAGAAACAAGCACATTAATCAAACAGTTTCTTATTCAAACTTCTCAAACCATCAAGGTTTAAAAAGAAATATTAACTTAGTATGCCATAATTAAGGCTTGAGAATAAAATATGATCTTAGTATGCAAAAGAAATCAGAAATCGCCCAAGTAATTAAGTGAAAAGAACACGAAGCTACTCTCATTTCTAACAATCCATATCGGTCCGTTGGGGTAAAACTACGTCTTAAGTTGCCCAACTCATCTTGCTAGAGTAGGAAATTTCCCCAACCACTAGTGCAGTAATTTTATTTTGCAAAAAATAATAAATTGAAACCTGTTAACGGATACTCAAGAGTACGAAAGTTTATACTTCCTACACGTAATTAAAATAAACAAAAAGAAAAAATCATGACAAACTATATAGGTCACAGACTCACAGCGTGTCAGTCAGTCATAATGTAACTAATATGTCTCTGCTTGGTAATTAATACAGTTCAAGACAACCAACCATGACTGAGTTCTTTAGCGCATTATGGGTTGGTGAATAAAATTTGACTTAGGTTTAGGTGAAGTGACCCAACTTAATCAGATCTTGACAACCAGCTAACAGCTTAATGCTATTGTAAGAACAACCATGATCTTCAAAGTATCTATAAAATAACATCAATATCTACTTTATTGTTTACCTGCAAATCACATTTTCTAAGGTGAAAGACACACAGGGTTTCGAAACTATGCTACTGAATCAAATCCCCTATCAAGGACAAATCTCAAAAGGTTCCTTCTCAACACCAGCAATGGCACGAAGGACATTAAGCAACCAAAAGAAAATCCGTGAATGGGTAATTCAGGTGCTATGGCTTCCTCTGGCACGGATCATCTGGTGTGTTTTCCACATTCTTGATCTTCACGTCTTGATTAATTAGCTGCAACCTTAGTTTTCAAGTTAGTCAGATTGTCAGATTCATTCAATTAAAGATGAATATCAAATACCAATCTACTAGGCTGAGTTCAAGAATAGCTGACCTCTTTCACTGTCTCGGCAAGTTACATCATTGCGAATTCAACTATAATTAAAATCACCCAAATTAGAAGCAGAAAAAGAGATGATACACACTAGCCACCAAACAAATATACTAGTCAAGTAAGTGGTAGTTTAAGGACAAACCTGGGAAGCATCTGGTGATTCTTTAGCTGGTGGTGAAGGTGGTATGCATCTAGTGATGACTATGAATTGCTAAGTGAAATGGAAGAGCTGATGGTTGATGGATGAAAGGTGGAGAACTGAACTCAATACTGTTGCTACTGATTATGGTTGTGAAGGTTGGAGAGGAGCTAAAGCTCCCCTCTCTGAAAACTTTTCACAAACAGTTGGGGTGCAGGCTCTTTGGTGTTAGATGGGCGATTTTCTTGTGTTATCATATTCTAAAATTGGATTGAAACCCAATCTTCCCAAGCATTATCATATTCTAAAATTCAATAATCACATTCCTTCATCCCCTAAACCATAGCAGCAGCAACAGCTTTTCGGCCACAAAAACTAACGACAAAATCATCACTTTTATCCCATATTCTTGTTGTAACTTTGAGTTGGAATCAAACCCAACCTTTCTAGTCATTCTAGAACTCCAAAAGTTCTTAATCGCATCACCTAAACTTGTATCACTTATCTTTCTTCATTTCGGCATTGAACATTAACCTAACCCATCATGCACCCAAAAAGTTTTGGGCATCTCCAGCCTGGAATTTCATATCATCTGGTATCATCTACAACATAAAAAAAATAGCCAATTCAGAATGCAAGCAAAGATAGGTTGCACATTTTGTTTCACACACAACTGTAGAAGTAAGACAACTGTTATTCAATCAAATCACATCCATATATACTAGTTCTACCATTCTAATTAACAAAATTAAGACCGCAGAGCAAAACCCCCCAATTTTATTACCTCTTGTAGCAGTAGACATCTCTCGTTTACTCTCCCTAACTGCCTATGCAACAACAAATACAAACATAAAAACACTAAAAAAAATCAATCAATACCGTTTCCATTCATTAATCAAATCAAAACCCTCTTTCAATTACATAATAAAACACCAAACCCCCAATAAAATTCAATCGATTAATCAATAAAACACAGTAAAGATCTTACCTTTAGGTGCAGTTTTCTTCTTAAAAATGTTTAAGATTCCATTCACCATCTTTAAAATTTGCAACCTGTGAGAAAAAATAAAAACTCTCATATCAAAAACCCATTTCTTCTCTATGTAATTAAGATAAAATAGAAGATGCAGTCAAAGCAAAAACAACCTGCAAATCCCATTTCTGACGGGAGGATAAAGTCCTTTCAATCTGTCTGCACAATCAAATATAATTTGAAAACAAAAGTTAGAAAATCTGGAACTAATGTTAAAACAAAAGCTTGGTAAATGGGTGGGGGGGGTGGGGGGATATTGAAAATAAAAAAGCTACAACCCGTACCATCAAAATGACCATCACTTCAAGATAAATAAAAATCTAATCGGATCCAAAATATAGAGATTAGACGACAAGAGTAGTGTATAATCGATTGCAATTAGATCATAAATGTATACTACCATCTTAAAAAAAATCATAAACATTAGGACACCGAGGGTTACCAAAAATAATATTAGGGTACTAGGGTTTCTCAGGGATTTGGGGGAAATCGGATCCATGGAGCTCAGACGAAAAAATAATTTAAAATCGACGACTGCAATTAGACCTGAAAACAAGTTCAACAAGCCCTAGACAAAGGAAGTATAGATACAGATCGAGCAGAAGATGTTTTTTCTTTTTCAGTTTACTGAAATGGGAAAATGTTTTGGGGGAGAGAGAGACACCGAGCAGAAGAGAAAAAAAGAAGAAAGTAGAAAAAAACCCTGTGAGTGTGTCTGAGAAAGTAGAAAAGAAAATAGAAAAAAATTGAATCTCTCTTGTAATGACACGAGACCGGATATCGTTTTGGAACAAGTGATGAAAATTTGGGCGGGACTATAGGAGGGAAATTTGTTCCAAAAAACTAAGCGCCAAAAAACAACTTGGAGATTTAGTAAACGTTGGATATAAGAGTGAGTCTTGTGTTTCCATTATTAACCATTGGATTAAAAAAATTGGTCAAATAAATGTCATACGGATCATGGAATAAAGGTGAAGTAGGAATATGATTATCTATAGAATATTTATGAAAATTTTGTACAAATTACATTAACTTGTTTTAATTGCAAATTAAATTAAAATAAATAGCGCAATGGATGTACATCTATTATTTATTTTATTTTATTTTTAATTTTATTTCAAAGGATCCGATGAATTCGAGAAAGATTCATACTCAATTGAGTAGGTAATTGAGTAGAATATGATCAACATCGGACATTATGGTGAAACTTCAAACTTAAATAAATAGGTCATTAAGCAAAATATGACCAAAATACATATATTCAGGCCAATGACTTTAGTAGAATATGGTCAACAATAGACTTGACTTGTTCCATTCTGTCATCTATTCTTTCAAGTCGATTTTTATTGAAAACATAACACAAAAATTAAAGTTTGTTTACAAGAGTATTGATGACTTGGTCATTCTATTATGATCAAAGTATCGAAGAAAGATATATCAGTTGTTTTATACAACTTGAGTCTATAGAGTTATGAAGTATAACTTATTTAGTTTGTTGAAATGATATTAAAGAATTCGTGGAATCTTATATCGATTTAGGACAAAATCATAGCATATCCCAATTTCAATAAAATATAAAGAATTTGAGAAATTATTATCGAAATGGGTCAATTTGATAGCATACCCGGTGATATCGGAATAATTATATTAGTCATATTTCGTCTTAGATTAATCTCATACCCGGTGATATCGAGTGAATTATATAAATTATCTATCGACTTAGGTTAATTTAATAGCATACATAGTAACCTCGAAATAATATGAAGAATCATATATCGAATTGAGCCAATTTTATGAAATACCCGGTGATATCGAAAGTAATTAGATGAATTGTATATCGACTTAGGTCTATCTCATAACATATCTGGTGATACCAAAAGAATTGTATAAATCATTTACCGAATTAGGTCAATCTCATAGCATATCTGGTGATATCGAAAGAATTATAGGAATCACATATCGACTTAGATCAATCTCGTAGCATACCTGATGATACCGAAAGAATTATATTAATCATATAACGTCTTAGGTAAATCTAATAGCATACCCGGTGATATCGAAAGAATTTTATAAATCATATATCTACTATAAGTCGGAAACTTGGTAAGAACGATGAATCCATCCATTTACAGGTAAGATTCCTTCGGAATATTTCCCGAAACATTAAACAAACCCTATTGTTGCATATTATATGCATAACCTGGATCCGAGATTGAAACCTGGCCGTGAGTGGACTACTGTAGGTCGGAAACTTGGTAAGAACGATGAATCCATCCATTTACAGGTAAGATTCCTTTGGAATATTCTCCGAAACCTTAAACAAACCCTATTCAGGCATATTGTATGCATAACCTGGCTCCGAGATCGAAACCTGGCATGTACTAGACTACTATAAGACGGAAACTTGGTAAGAACGATGAATCCATCCATTTATAGGTAAAATTCCTTCGGAATATTCTCTGAAACCTTAAACAAACCCTACTCTGGCATATTGTATGCATGCCCTGGCTCCGATATCGAAACCTGGCCGTGAGTGGATTACTATAAGTCGGAAACTTGGTACGAACGATGAATCCATCCATTTGTAGGTAGATTCCTTTGGAATATTCCCCGAAACCTTAAACAAACCCTATTTTGGCATATTGTATGCATAACCTGGCTCCGCTATAAGATTGACCTGAGTCAACATATGATCCATCGTATTCTTTTGATATCATGGGATATATCTATGAGATTGACCAAAATCGTCAATTCATGATGTAATCTTATAATTCATTTGGTATCATGGATTGTGCTATATGATTGACCTAATTCATTTGGTACCAAATTACCTTCTCCGGAAAAGGACTACAATTTTTCAAGTGCCCTTGAAATTGACCAGATTATCCTCGCCAAAAAAGGGCAACAAATTTTCAAGTGCCCTTGAAATTGACCAAATTACCCTCGCCGGAAAAGGGAAACAAACTCTCAAGTGTCCTTAAAAATGACGAAATTACCATCCCCGAAAAGGGCAAACAAAAATAGTTGGTCCTCCAAAATGAACAAATTACCCTTGCCGGAAAAGGGCAACAAATTTTCAAGTGCCCTTGAGATTGACCAAATTACCCTCGCCGGAAAAGGGAAGCAAAAATAATTATGACCATGAAAATGACCAAATTACCCTCACCGGAAAAGGGAAACAATTTTTTATGTGCCCGTGAAAATGATCAAATTACCCTCGCCATAAAAGGGAAACAAATTTTCATTTTCCCGTGAAATGACCAAATTACCCTAGCCCGAAAAGAGCAACAAATTTTCATGTGTCTGCAAAAATGACCAATATGGAACTCAACTTACCATATCACCAGGGATAGACCTCGGGATCTCATTCAGATGAAATGGAGATGTCAAATACCAGATTTCATGGTTCCTTAGCTGATTTAGCCGACCAGTATGGAACCCAGCTTACAATATTACTAGAGATAGACCTCGGGTTCTCATTCAGATAAACTGGAGATGTCAAATATCAGATTTTATGGTTCCTTAGTGAATTTATAATAAGTGCATAATTTGCACTATTTTATTATAATATTTCCTTGCTTTTTTGATATTTTCTTGCAAACATTTGTATTATCATTCTTATTTTCTAGTTTTGTAGGAGTTTTGGAGCTTACAGGTGTGAGGAGGAAGAAATTTTCCAAAAAGGGCAAAATGGTCATTTTATGGACAAGTGCTATTCGGACTCCCAAACTGGATAGTGGGCAACCAGGTACATTTCATTTATCACGACCAGGGAAGCATATTTCATGGAACATCATTATTTGAATTGTTATTACGAAGGAGTTTGAGGTGCTTGATAAAGACAAACAAAAAGTGTTGCTGTGAAACGTTCTCCTGCTTGATAAGGACAAAACGAAATGTTTGTGTGAAATAAAAGAAGAAGAAGTTTAAAAACAAAACAAGTCTTGTTTACTGTTGGTGGTGACGTCAGTGGGGCTCATGATTGGGACGTCCCAAATTCAAGTTGACGGACCACGTCTATTCCATCTCCATGTGCATGCCAATATTGGGTTCAAAAGAAAATAAATAAATAAATGAAACTGATTTGTTTTGTACGACGGGAAAGAAGCAAGTGGGGGCCGGCTGATAAGGAAGAAAAAATTGACAATATATGATGGAAGTGAAAATCTCTGACGCGTTTTGGAAAAGGTCAAGACTTGATGTCGAATGGTGCACCAAAAATGAAAGCATTACACGGTGACAGGAAGATGGATGGCTTCACACAGGACCGTACAAAAGATCGAACCACTGAGAAGCTTGCAGGTTGGTTTTGACTGGCGAAGCTTTAAATCTCAAATTCCCATGTGAAAGATTTCGATGGCTCAAAATCAACCCTAACATTGTGATCTGCTCTAATCTCTCTATTCCTCTCTCCTCTCTAATTTCATCTTAAAATCAAAAAAGCTTTCTTCTCCTTTAAATCATGACACTGAAAATTTGGCTACACATAAGCTCCACATTGGTATTAGATAGGGTCAGAATAATTAAGAATATTTTCTCGTAAATAACTTACATTTTTTTTTCTGATGTCAGTGACACGGCTAACCTAAAATCATGACACAGACTTGCTAATGTCGGCGAACCTCGTTTCTTAAAATCATGAAACTGTAAATTTGGTTGCACATAGGTTCCACATTGGTATTAGGTAGAGTCAAAATATTTAAGAATATTTTCTTGTAAACAACTTCAATTATTATTTTTATGTCAGTGACACGGCTAACCTAAAATCATGACACAGAGTTGCTAATGTCGGTGACCCTCGGTTCTAAAAGTCATGACACTGAAAATTTGGTTGCACATAGGCTCCACATTGATATTAGTTAGGGTCAGAATATTTAATAATATTTTCTGGTAAACCACTTAAATTTTTTCTTTTTGATGTCAGTGACACGGCTATCCTTACAACAAACACAACTCTGATCATTCCAAAAAGAAGAAGATATATAACGAATTATGGAGCCACCACAAAGGATGCATAACTGTTTATATAATCGTATTTTGATTTATGCGTCTACTAATTTTGTTATACAACCGATAAAACGATATACATACCTCAAAAAAAACATTCCAAAAAAAAATGTATAACGTGTTATGCAGTCAGCAGTGTTTGACAGGGATGTTCAAGTATCTTTCAAAGAGTCACATGAATACAATCCGTATGACTAGATAAAAAATCAGAGGACGGCCGTCGATAAACTTCAATCACACGGCTAATTTTTCTCCCTCAAAATCTTTTAGGAAGAGAATGAAATTTTCCTGTCATAAATCCGAAATTCACTATTCTACGCGCCCCTTTCCCCTTAATTTTTCACATTCCCGCTATGTTTTCCTTAATTTTTCACATTCCCGCTTCCTTTTCCCCTCCCAATTTCTCCCTCTGTCTATACCATCCTTAGTTTTTTCCAATTTTTTTTTATTTATTTCTAGTTTCCCCCAAATCCCTAAGAAACCCTAGTTCCCATTTTTTTTTGGTTACCCTCACTGCCGTAATGTTGAATGATCTTTTTAACATGGTAGTGTCCATTTCAGATCTCATTGCAATCGATTATACATTGCTCATGTCGTCTGATCTCTATATTTTGGATCCGATTTGATTTTCTTTTATTTTGAAGTTATGGTCGATTCTGATGGTATGAGTTGTATTTTTTTTTTGTCAATATTTTCTTTAATGATTTATGAAGTTTTCTTTTAACATTAGTTCCAGATTTTTTTAATTTTTTATTTAAATAAAATTATATTTTGATTGTGCAAACAGATTGAAAGGACTTTATCCTGCCGTAAGAAATGTGATGTGCAGGTTGTTTTTGCTTTGATGGCATCTTCTCTTTGATGATAGAACTAGTATGTATGGATGAATGTAATGGGGCGGAGGGGGAGATTTGGGGTCTTAATTTTTGTTAATTAGAATGATAGAACTAGTATGTATGGATGTAATTTGATTAAAAAAGGTTGTTCCTTTAACGATTTTAAATTCATTGGTGGATTTCTGATTTCTTTTCACTTAGAGATGAGAGTAGTCTTGTTTTGTTTTCACTTTATTACTTGGTCGATTTTTGATTTCTCTGAGTAGGAAAATGTGGAAGTGATTGTTGAGTTGAAATCGTTAATTTTGGTCAAAATCGTATAATTTGGCTTGTGACTGGATGATCCAGTAACTGTCTTATTTTGTCATATAAGATATTAAGATGGGTTAGAGAGGAGCAAGAAAGGATTCTAGCAAACAACTACGTTCAAGTCACTTTTACAAAGACTAGGTGGGTTATTTCTAGCCTAATTCTGATAGATAAAGTTCATTGGATAGACAAAGACAAGCGTTGCTAGGTCATTCTAGATTGTCAGGTACCTACCTAAGTTTCCCATGGGATTTTATCTTATCTTATCTTAATTTGTGTACCTGATTCTCAGTTGGTGGTCTTTTATGTAGTTTGTCAACATGATCAGAGTTGTGTTCAAAAAATTGTAGGATAAAGAGAATGGGGGTATGTCAGATAGACCAGATGATGCTTTTGATGTTTTCCATACATATTTTTAGGTTGATGGTAATGCTAGCTGGGACCGATCTATTTGATTTTATCCATGCTATTGTTAGTTATTTGGTCTTTTGATCGGAGGTTCCTATATTTGTGCTGGTATATTCTTAAATTGGATTGATTTCAATCAAATACGACTTAAATTAGGATTTTTTTGGGTAGGTTGTGTGGTTCCTTGGATTTATGTTATGTAGGAACTTTAAATATGGTTGTAAGAGTTGAAGTTTCATTTTGCTGAATGCGCGTACTGATTCCAAATTTGTTTTTATGTCTGTTTGCGTAATAAGATCCCATGGCCTGTTGAGGTTAGATAAAGTAGGATTGGAAGCGGTTCGAGTGTTATACAATTTAAAAACTGTTATAGAGGGTGCTAGAATATGAAGATATGTCATTGACCTCTAGTTTAGTGTCTTAAATGAACCTTTTCCAAAAAAAATTAACATTATTAAAATACTAAGAATAAATTTTTGCTAAACCTGTTCAAAATCATGCCTTCTTTTGATATTATTTTTTTCTGTAGCACCTCACTTTCATTTACTCATTGGCTAACTATATAGTTCAACTGGGTGATTTAATATCAAATAGTTTCACAATTCATCAAAATTCCTGGACACAGTTTGGTCTTTAGTTCTACATTTTGTTGTCCTAATCCCATTACTAATACTTCTCATGCGTGATTTTAGTGTAACCCCATGGCCGTAGTGTTCGAGAGACAAGTGAAGGAGAACACAAGGAGATTGGTTGCACTGAAGTAAAAATAAAGTGATGCAAGCCTGTTTGGATACATCTTGTTTTCATATTTTATGAGAAAGGTGCTAAACAACCAGAAATGGTATAACTGTAAGTACCATTTCTCAATAATTGAACTTACTAGTGTTTGGATTGAATACATGGAGTTGACATCCGCATTAAACTCCGATTTGGTTCAATTATTCCTTTACAGGGTCTTGAGGCACAAATTTATCTGGATAGCTATACCGGGGAAAGTCTTAATAGGTTTTCTGACTACCTTGGGAGGAACTTTCAGCTTGAGTTCATATCTGCTGTTGATTTTATAGGTAACCCAATTGCTCTTGTTCAAAAAAACTGTTCTGATATGTTTCGATTTGATTTAAGTAGGTAACTTTAACTTAGAGGACTTATTTTGGTTTTTCAGTCGTTGTGCAGCTTCAAATGGAGATTCCTCATGTCAATTGGATACCTATCAGCAGGTGAATTTACATTGTTTTAGTTAACTTTATCGGAGATTCACTTCGCGGTGCGTTTCAAAAACATGTATTTTTAAAAATTTTGTCCGACTAGATTGTTTTTTATAAGGAATTATATATACACTTAGGTTAATCTCATAGATTCAGATGAAGATGCTTACTCAATCAACTAGGTCATTAAGCAGAATATGACCAACATCATCTAGTGTTTCATTGAAGATATTGCTCAATCGACTAGGTCATACAATATGACTAACATTAATAGTTTGAAGGATCCATTGTAGATTCCTACTCAATCGAGTAGGTCATTGAGCAGAATATGACCATTGGTACATTCAGGATTCCAGTGAATATTCCTGTATGTGTAAGGTCAATAGGTAAGATGGACATGACTGTAATATCCACACCTTACATATATAGTATTGTTCATATAACAAAATAAATGAAATGGAAGAGATCCAAGTTATCGTGTCCATCACCATTTCACATGAAGCTTCGCTTTTTGTTTTGAATAGACGAGCACGTCTTAGCTTGATCTTATTTTATGGGGATCAACCAAATTCAACTTTGCTATGTATGTTAAATATTTAGTTAGCGGTGAAGTCCATTGTACTTATTGAGTCCATTGAAGATTGATTTCTGCAGAGAGAGAAAAAAGAGAGTGTTTCCATGATGTGGAATGAGCCGGTCTAGTTTGTGAAGCTTGATTTTGGTTATGCTTTGCTCAATATGTATTTTCTTGGTTTCCAAATTAGCTCCCTTTATATGAATTCTGTTACGTTATTTTCAGGCACTAGTTATTTGTAATATTTTTTTTTTTTTTTTTTTGTTATTGCAGATTGAGATGCTGTCAGAATCTCATGAATTACCTCATGTGCTGGCACCAGCTCACATACAGGGGATGCTACACTAGAGTTCATCAAGCATGTGTGTGCTTTTCTTGCACTTGACCATAGTGTTCAACATAACGTCCTGGTAATGTTTCTTTATACTTTTATATTTTATTGAAAATTCAGCTACGCTTGTTGATTGGATAAAGATTGATAAATCAACATTGCTCGGCTCATATCTTTTCTCACAGGTGCGGAGAAGGAACCCTTTAAGATTTGTCCACTATAAGGGATTTGATTCAGTAGCAGAGTTTGGAAACCCCTGTGTCTTTCACCTTACCAAATGTGATTTGCAGGTAAAAATAAAAGTCGATACTGATGGTAATTTAAAGTTTAGGGGTTCCATTGTTTGATCTCATTTGGAGAAATTTTTGGCGAAATGTTTTTCATATCTAGAATTCTCCAACTTGAATGTATTAGCAAGTCTTGTTTTACACCTTATTCTCTTTAAATTCCTACTTTTTTGTGTTATAAGATTCGTCAATCAAGTCTTGTTTTAGTGTACTCTATACTCGATAATGGTTGTGAATGCCCTTTCCTCTTTTTAGTGTCCATAATTTCTTTTTCAGCCTGGCCCCTGTTATTGAAGACTAAACTATGTACCATATTATTGGTGATATTCCTAATTTTTTTTACGTAAATACGTAAGCATACATTTGGAATAGATATGAACCATCTCCTGGGAAATATTACTGTGAAGATAAGATAAGATTTGGTTAAGTTTATCTGGGAAATATTACTGTGAAGGAAGATATGATTTGGTTAAGTTTATCAAGTTGGTACATGAAGCTGGTCTTTATGTTCATTGTTATATTTGTGCTGAATGGAACTTTGGGTGATCTCCACTTTCCCAATTCCAGTTGTTTGAGTTATTCAGCATTTATGTATAAAACAAGCGCAATCCTTGTTTTGTTATTGTTATCTAATAGTATCTCATATTCATCTAGAAACAGATCAGGGATGTGTAACTTCTATTTCATGGATGTTATAAACAAATTACCAGACTTACAAAAAAAGTAAAAAAGTACTAAACACCTATATAACTTTTTTGCTTTGTCAAAAAAAATGATACGACACCATATTTAACATTTCAAAATATCTTCACAGTAGATGCACACTTTTCCTCCCCCTTTGCATAAATCAAAAAAATGAAAATCAGTATCAACATTTTTTTTTCCAAAGCCTACAAAAAGTTAAGATGATTGCAACAGGCAATTCTCTAAAACATGTAAACCAATTCTTCTGTGTCATGGTTTTAGGTACCATCGTCACTTACTGGAGAAAAATGTAAATTATTTACGGAAAAACCTATTTTTCCTTAAAGAGTCATGACTCCGGAGACATGACACTGGATAACAAAATATAAAAATAATCTGTGCTCAACATTTTTCAGAGTTAACAGTCAACAATTGTAAACAGTTAAGGGTACACAAAAGAGTGATCCATTTGCAATAGACAATTCTCTAAAACATGTTAACCAATTCTTCAGTGTCATGACTTCGAGGAACAAAGGTTAGTGACACTCGAACCCAATGTCATGGTCATGGTTTTAGGTACTATCGTCACTTACCGGAGAAAAAAAGGTAAGTTAAGAGTCATGACTCCGGAGACATGACAATGGACAATAAAATATTCAAAAGAATCTTAGTGTTCAGCATTTTTTCCAGAGTTAATAGTCAACAATTGTCAAAAGTTAAGGGTACACAAAAGAGTGATCAACTTGCAATAGGCAATTCTCTAAAACATGTCAATATGCCATGTACTACGTAAAATAAATAGTTGGCATGTTGCAAAGAGAACAAAAACACACATGCATCCAGCCCAAAAGCATGTGAATCATATAAAGACGGAAAAGAAGTCCTGCAAACTAATCATGCGATAATTATAACAAAAATTGGAGGGAAAAAAGAAAATGCATAACCTAAGGATACACTAACATGTATCAGCAGTTTATAATATCAACCGGAAGCATTCATAAACTTACTTTTAAGAAACCTTTGGGAAATGCACATCAAACACATCCCTCATAGTGATGGTTGTGGAACAAACAAATAATGCTGAACCAGATAATCCAGATCTTAGTAAAAAGATTTGCGAGAAAATTTAAATCTTTCCTGTACGTGTATTATTAACCCGGTTTCAACAAAACAAAACGATTTCCAAGTAGCATGTGACTATCCGAATTGTGGGGAAAACCTGTAGGCACTGTTCGATCTACTAGAACATAAAGACCAATTGGGACTCCAACATCTGCACCTTTTGATTCATGGACTTCTTCGTTCCTGCACACACATTGGACATGTTTTAGTTACACATTCTGCACTTATTGCCATCATCTGATTAGACCACACTATCAGTAAAACAAACTTATCTTACCCAAAAATAAAATACCTTTGTTAAAGTACACAACGTAATAAAATGATACTACACCAATCCAAATTATCTTATTTGCTTACTACTATCATGCATGAATACTACAACTATCATAACGATACATTACATGGTCAGCAAACCAAAACATGATAACTCTCAGTGATCAACAAGCAATTATAGCAGTACTTCAAATGTGATCAGGAAATACGGGTAAACGTAGGAGGTGTCAACGGAAATGGATAACTCTGACTACATATCTTACAAAAGAGTGGAAAAGGAACGATAAATCATGGATAGTCGGGATATTTTACAAACAAAGAAAAAAGGCTTAAAAAGACAATAACAAGACTAGGAGCCACCCCCTTTTTTTATCATTAGATATTAATCAAGTTCAGCAATTCCCAGAGTAAATATCTGACTTCGCTTCTACATGAGGTGTCAGCGGAAATGGTTAAAAATTTAAATGGATAGGGTATCATTTCCTACCTCGTCAACTACCAGAAAAAATAGATTTTTCGATTGTCTTTATCTATGGGAATTTACTATTTGCGAAAGCTACAAAGTTATTACAGACTTTTATATCATCTATGAGACAAATTCAATGCAATGCAAATTTGAAATGGCAAGGAAGTTCTGCATAAAAAAAAATATGACGATAACTGAAGCAAGATTTAACCTTCTTTATTTTTGCTCGATAAAGCAAGATTTGACTAATTCAAGAGAACAGTTAAGAAAAGATATCTAAAACTTTACACAATTCCAGTAGATATAAATACCTGTGTACTGTGATACTCCTCTACCAAGTCCTCTGTCCAAAGGACTGGGATCCTGAAGAACAACTATCTTTGACATCTGGAAGTCACCTGAACCTGGCACATGAACCTAACTAAAAAAATAAACGATAAGCACATGAACATCCATACTTTTAGCAAGCTCAAAGGATGCAAGAAGTTACCAATTGGTTCACTGAAAGGTCGTGTACTCACAAATACCCAGAGAGGAGGAGGGTATAGAGTCCAAGACCTCCATCATCGACTATCAAATCAACTTACAGTGAGATAATTGAACACACTGTAAAGAAGCAAAGCAAAGAGCAACATTGAGTAAATAGAAAAATCTAATAATAAGATCCGACATCCAATTTTTTTTCCAATTTATTACAATTACATTAATGTTTAATCAAGGACTACTAACGAACATAACCAACAGTCAAATATGGGGTCACTAGACTCATCACTAAGAAAACAATATATAAGATCCAACAGTGAATGCAATGTTTACTAAAATTTGCACATGGGAGTACAGTAGACATACCTACAACAGCTTAGCCACAACATCGATTTCACCATGAGACGAACCGTTCTCTTATCTACCCGTCCTATATTTCCCAGAGATGACGACTGATTAACTTTAACCAAAGAACTTATTGGCATTGCTGCAAGTTTTGGTGGAGACATTTGATTGTAATTTGCAAAATTATAAGATGGACAGTTCAGTGAACATAACAACAACAATATGATAAGCTACACAGATAGAAAAGGCTGATCTTGAATCTGTTAATATGGTAACTTAATTGCCTAATCGACACAAATAGGACAACCATATGATGTAATACTGTTATTAATTGAATGTGACTGAAAAAAGCAAAATCACAACAATTATAAACAGAAATAAACTTGTCTCATACTGTCTCTATAAAAAGATTTAGATGAAAAGATTCAAGTACCAATGAAGTAATCAAGATCCAAGCATCATAGACCCAAAGATAACAATCTCATTTAAACCAATCCATCATAACAGATGTTGACTTAACGAAAAGACACTACTAAATGCAATCCTTAGAATAAAATATAAAGCTTTGATTCCTTCGACATGGCCACATAGAGAGTTCAAACAATGAGAAGTTATTATGCCGCACATCAGGATTAATGTACTAAAAATCCCAACCTTAAAATGGTAAATACGATTAACCTAGTGGTTAGACAACACACATACTAAAAAAAGAAATTGACCAATCCATAGTAAAATGCTAAAGAAAACTGTGGTTCCTTACAGTAACTGTATACATTATAAAGACAAGGAAACTATTCAAAGAAAATCCTAAGAGAGAGATTTACATACTAATGAAGGCTTCGCTAATATTATACATCAATGAATCATCATTACAAGAGAGAGATTTAACTAAATTTTTTCCAATGTTGAGCGTCAGAGGAACAATAAAATCTACACCCTTGTAAACTATTTCTCTAGAAGATAATCCAAAGAAATAAAACTCAACCAGAACTTCTCTATTCCTCTAAATCACCATCTTTCCTTAATGAAGGATTGCAGGGTAACGTGCACTATAACTAGAGATGTTATACCATGGTTGAAAATGTGTAAAATTGGTGTTTCTAATCTTTGCCTAGTTTCAGAGGATTCAGAACCTACAAGTTTACAATACACGTAGATAGAATGTTAAAGAACTTACTGAAAACTGGGTGCATCCTTTATCCACTGCTGCAGCATTTGAAGTCCTGTATCAGCCATCTTTTCCATTTCCTATAATCAAACTGAACCCAAATTTTTAACTGATTCATCGCACTTTAAAAAGAAGCCCTAAAACCCAGTAATTAGCAATCTAAAAAAAAAAGAAAAAAAAGAAAGAAACTCAGACCATGAACACAGAAAACAAACAAAATCCTTATTTTCTTTTTTGAGCTAGAACGGAGGAAAAGTGAGAGAGAAACTATAATACTTAGAAATTTGACAAGTTCTGCAAATGTTACCCTGAAATACCCCACAAAAATCTCGAGCATTAAGTGACAGATGCGGTGAGAAATGACATGCAGCAACCGGAGGTAGTATTGACTGTGTGCATCCGAGTTCTCCCAATGTCCTTGAAACATAAAACCCACGCAAATAATCAAATAATTTGAATATTAGAGAATTAGGGTGTTAGAAAAACCTAAGAACATGAAATCTAAAGAATTTAGTTGTTCCGAACTTTCACCTTGGATTAACAAAGGAGAAACGACGAGTCCGATGGGTAGATGTAGGTAGCTGTGACGGACGAAGGCGAGTCAGTGTCGGTGAAGATCGAACGGAAGAAGCTCTTGCTGTTGATAGTAACGACCTCGATAGAGATCCTGCTAAACGCCATGCCATCTCTCTCTCCCTCTCTCTATGTAATCTATATGTCTTTCAAAGGTCAGTGGGTCAGAACAACTGAAATACTATTTGATGCACGACTTTATATCAATAAGATTGTAATAGCCTTCTTTCTATTTCTTATTAGAAAATATAAGCATTGCTACAAATACAGGCCCTGCATGGTGGCAGGAAAAATTTACATTATGCGATAAGAAATTGTGCAACTGTTAAGTTATGCATAGACAATGTTTTCCAGCTGCTTGGTAAAGTCAAATATTTTCCAAAAAAGGAAAAAAAGAAAAAAAGATCCCCAGCTGCTTGGTATACTTGCATTGCAAACTTCAAAAGTCTAACCGTAAAACTCATTCAAAATTATATCAAATTCAATTTCATGTACAAACAACTAGTCACAAAAATCATTCAAAACTACACTACAACGATCTACTTCCAGTTATCATAGTGACTTACTATCTTCAACACAATAAGAAACTAAAAATACAAAGGGTCGTGGACTTTACAATCTACAAGCAGCTAAAACTAATTCCCGAGTTACATCCAACTTCAAACATATCAAACCTTAAGAAGTCATCCTTATAGCAACAACCCCTTTACATTTCTTGTGCTTTTTTGTTGTTGACAGACCTAACAACATTCTAATCCTTTTTGGTTTCAGACAACTAATAACAATTGGCATTCTGGAACTTGCGAGGGGTTGGTGCAAGAACCTAATCTAACTTCAACCTTAATGAACTCGGTCGTTACTATGCCAACAAAACTGGTAATGTGAAAGACAAAATGAAGCTATCTTCTACAATTCATTAAGATGTCTTCCTATTAACACTGTCTCAGAAATTCAATATGCAATCTTTTGTCCTCGATAAGGCAAGCTACCTATTTTCTCAACCTATAGAGAGTTTATCCAAACCATGAGCACTAACTGAAATATCCTAATCTTAGCATTTCATTCACTTATAATAGACTTAAAAGTCCCCCCAAACTTACATTCTCTTAGGTATTTTACCAATCGATGGTCAAATGCTAAAGAAAATTGTGGTTCCTTATAGTAACTGTATACATTATAAAGACAAGGAAATTATTCAAAGAAAATCCTAAGTCGACAAGACAAGATTAAATTGGTAAAAACAACAACCATTTCATGTTATGCGAGTTAAAAATGACAAAATATAGCTGTCGAGTTTACCTTCTGAAATCCCAAGATTTTTTTAATCCTTTTCACCTTCACGCTACTACCCCAAAAGGAAAGCTGGTAACAAAGAAATAAATATTGTGTAGAATTAGGAAACAACTTTAGTAACTCATTCGAACATATAATTCATAGCATCATGTTATGTAAGCAAGCGATGCACAAAAAATGGTTCTAAAATAAAGAACAAACTAAAGACATTGAATTTACCAAATTGTAAGAAATGTTACATATTATAACTCACAACCCCATAGTAACCCCTACCAGCCATATCAACACAACATCACTAATATCAACACTAGTACAAACCATATCACCACCGGCCATATCTACAGCATCATCACTAATAATACCTACATCCAACCTAACAATGAACACACAAAAAAAAGAAAAAACTACAGAGATTCATCATAACCCTAATAACACGCTTCTACAAAAAAAAAAAAAACATAAATTTGAAATTACTGAATTAGGGTTTATTATAGTTAAGAAACAAACATCAAATTGATGATTTCCAACCCATGATCTAAACTAAAATCAAATCCCTTTATCGAAAAATAAATAAATTTCAATCCATGAAAAAGATTAAATCAACAGAAGAGTTGCGAGATTGGAAGAGAGAACAACAGTAGCAACATGACTAATCAAATACTGAATAGTAAGAGCAACATCAATAAGTCTAGTGTCATCTTTGAATTAATCATACGAGAGATCTGATTTCAATTCAAAAACACTTACTTAATAAATCAGATCCATGTTAGAGAAATGAGGAACTGGGAGAGATTAGAGAATATTTCTCTGGGTTCGGTGGGAGAAAGTAATGAAAGAGAGAGAGAAAGACGATTATTTCTGCTTTAGGGTATTGACCTTCCGACGTGGTTCCAGCATGTCAGCGGACAGGGCAACTACTGAGTGTCATGACCTGTTGGGATATGACCGTGATTAATATTGTTTTTAACCCTTTTTGTCCTACAAGGTCTGATTCGGTAAATATGAATAATGTTTGGCCTTATTAGGTGTACCGCTATTTAGCGTGTCCAATTTTAAAAATAATTACTGTTTTTTTTTGTGTTTTTATGAATGTGTTTATATTTTGAATCACTACTGGTATATGATATTCTTAATGATTGCGGGTATCTAATGTCAATAACGAAATTGCTGATATTCTAAGTGATTTACTGTTGCGGTATTTATCGTTTTCTTAGAAATTATGCTTTAAATTAAATGGTTTAGTTTCTTCGCACAAAAATAAATTGTGAGAAACGATATAATTTTTTTTCGTATCATTGGATAAATGGCGTGCAAGTAAATAACTATATCTTGTTTGTTCTCTCTAAGAAGTCTTTGAAATGTGCTACGACAATTTGGCCTTTTTCGTGATTGGCCTCAGTTATGTTTCAAAATATTATTATTATTATTTTAAGAGAAAGGTTAAATGTTTCAAAATCCAATTCCATTAGTCTTTATTACTTAGCTTACATGTATAGTCCTAAACGTCTCATTAGTCCCGTTGCATAGACTTAGCTTAGCCAACTATGTTTTGATTGAAGCCATTTGAGGTTTGAGGGGCTCTCAAAATTGCAGCACCGAATGATTATAAGTGCTGAGTGCTGACTAGTTTCGAACCTAATTCCTTCCTTGTCTAGAACACGACGAATACTACCCAACAACAGCGAAAATGGTTTTTTTTTCCCTATCAACAATTTCTCTAGTATGTCCATCATTTTATGAGTGAGTCTGGATTAACCTTATTCACCGATAATGAGTTCTAATCTTGTAATGGTACATGTCATCTAATCGGATAGTTGGACAATTTCATCAAAAACTCATTCGTGAAATATCACATATGGCTTCTTCCAAAATCCATGCACTCGAGAGTCACGCAATTAAGATTAGGCGCCTTTCGTTTTTGTTTCATGCTTGTCTTTATATGAAGTGTATTAGAGTTTTTTTTTTTTTTTTTCCTCTTTTTAATGAGAAGAAAAGTTTTATTTAAGCAAAAGGAAATTCACAAGAGGTAAATTACGCAGAGAAAAATAAAAAACAGCTACAACAATTTATAGTGTATTAGAGCTCTTGAGAGCGAGACTACGCAAAATGAGTTGTGAAAGAAAATGATTAAGGGTAACAAAAAAACTCAAAATATGAAAGTTGAGATACTGGAGTAAACTGAAAAAGTGTTTCGAGATTGTCAAATTATCTCAACTGAATATTGTTTTTGATGCCATAAAATTAGAGTTGAGTTCTAGAGAGTGTGTTAATGTGAATTTAAAATTCCTATTTTGATTAGTAACTTATAACTTATTTGATTAGCATACTTCATTACATGATGAATCCAGTTTGAAAACTATAACTATAAGTATTTATGATTATAAAGTGGTTACTAATTATTCCTGAAATTGCTATATGTATTTGATTTAAAATGTTTTTTAACTTTTTTTACAATTGAGCTATGAAGATGTCTTTTAATTTGCCGATGCGCGTAGAGGAAGGAACATTGCATATGAGCTATATATGAACAGAAGTTTTGGGAGACCAATTATGATCAGGAGAGCAACCGTACAAGTGTTTGGGCACAAAACTTCGCCTACCCTAGATTGCTATTTGTGTACACGATTTCCATAAATTGCTAGGCAAATTGCTGTCATTTTTAATTTTTACGGGGGAGGGGTAACAATACACATTGGTGTGACCATTACTGCAGCAACCAGTGTTGTACGATTCATTTCACAACAGTCAACATCTTATTCTCGAGACTCACACAACTTGCTGTGTCCTGTATTCATTATTTTTCATGACAAAAACTCTTGTTTAATGCATGCCAAATCCATTACTTTTTTTCCTAAGGAAAAGGTTATATTGAAAAAGAAAAGAAGTTGGACTAGCCAACAGAGTACAAAAATGCAGTTAACAACTCTCAACAAACTGAAAGTGAAACTAGCAAAAGAGACGCAATGACCCAATTCTGCAACAAAACAAATTTGGTTGCAGACCAAAGCAACTAGACACAGCAAGGAAACCCAACTCTTAAAAGATTGAAGTCTGATGATCGAAGCAGTATCAATGACTGGAATACCTGCCAAATCCATTACTTGTCCATTTCAACTAGTGCACTGCACATTATGCAGTTAGCACTATGAGGTTTAGGGGAGAGAATCGGATGTAAAGAAAAAATGTTTGAAAGTGAAGGAGGAATTGGGAGGTTGGAGTAAGTAAACTAATCAAAACTTCATCGGTACTGGCAGGGCACTAGACTTGGATTCTAGAAAATTTAGGAAATCCGAAAAAAGTGTTAGAAGGATGCGAGAAGTAAAAGCCAACCAAATCTCATCGATTAAAATATCTTGAAAGAATGGCGAAGAATGCTTATGTATCAGACATATTGTTGTAAGTATCATGGATGTCTTAGGTGGGGATTAAGGCTTAAATCCAACACCCACTACCGGCTATAATACTGAAATCTCATATCTTATTCTGTAGTGGTAACTATTAAGGAGCATGCGTCTTAGACTTGAGCATGCCGCTTATAGACTTGAGCAGGCTGAGAAGAAAATCATTAGACTTCCATGTTAACAAGTTAAAAAAGGATGGTTAATACGGTGATAAACTCCACTCCATAACTAATGAGTGATGGTCATGCATAAATTGGATTTCAAATTTAACTAAATTTATTATAAAATTCTCATGTTAATTCATTTCATTGATCTACACTCCTTGGTATCCACATATTGGCAACATGGTAACCTTGACTGATCTTAGGGTGAGCAAATACGGTTGTGGGCTATTGGGGGAAACTAAATACTTGGAAAATCATAAGCTTTAGTTATCGGAAACAAAACTGTACAACGATTTTGTAAATTCATTTACCTTCTTTTATTTTGGAAATTGATTTTCTTTCAATGTGAGAGGGGAACCAGACACATAACAAAACTAATTCTTTTTTGATATTCATTCTTTAATTCATCATTTTAGCAAAACTCTAAGTATTTTGTGAGTTTTGGCTTAGACTTTTTTTCATTTTTTTTTTTACATTTAATCTTTATTTAGAAGATTAGTAAAGAAATAATAATAAAGTTGTATTAAAATAATTTGGAATCAAGCGAAAAAAGAAAAAGAAAAAGAAATCAAGATATTAAGGAAAAGATTGATAATTTTTCAATACCAAATGAATATCCGATGTTGAGACTAGAACACCGCTACCAAGGTGAGGAGGGCCGACCGAAGAAAAAAGGAAACACTGCTGCATCGGACTGTAAAAGAAAATTTGTGCCTAAAGTGAAAGTATCATTGTTCCTAAAATGGAGGGAGTACATCGTTTTATTAGTTGCATTGGAAAATTAGTTGATGGATAAACCAAAATATGGCTACATAATGTGTTATGCATCCTTTGTGGTGATTTGCATAATGGCTATGAAATCAATTTCTGAAAATTGTGTCTAAAATAATAAATATTTTCGATTTTTTTTGTAAAAGCTTTAAATTTGATATTGTTGTTTGTACTCATTGTATAGATCTCTTTAAAATCTTTCCAACGAGATAAAATTTGTAAAATTCCAAGGCACGGATTTTTAGATATGTTATATTCTAGTTGGCTTGCCAATTATACCCCTGAAAAATATGATACATAAGGAAGTATAATATAATTTGACTCTTATACCTGTTTGCCATTCCTTTTCGGTTTATTTACGAAAATGTCTAATACCTATTTGCCCTTCCTCTTCGGTTTATTTACGAAAATGTCTAAAGAAAAAAAAAGGATTCAGAGGGTATTTTTGGTTTTTCGGCCCAGACCATTTCAAATCTTTTTACAGTAGAATCTCTATTAATTAATACTCGATTATTTAATAAACTCCCTTAAATAATATTTTTAGCAGGTCCCGAGTCGGGGACAACGTGCCAAATTAATAATTCGCTAAAATTATAAGATAATACATTTTTTATTATCCATGTAGACTCCATATGAAATATAAATTAATAATTCATTATATATATAATCAATACATTAATGTTATATGAAGATTTTTCGAAAAATGATTCATTTGTCTTCTGTTTATCCGTTAAAATCAATATCACGTTGAATATCATCTTTAATTTTTCTTAACATCATAAGAATTTCTGGTATTTTTACCTCATAGCTCAGCAAGAAATTATTTAATGTGATTGCCATTGTAATAACTTTGTTTCGTGAAGGGGGATCTATTGTAGAACTTTCATCATCTTCTTTCATATCTTTATCAGTTCCCATAACGCTCTCAATTATTTCCTCACCAGTCAACAATTAGATAGATTCATCTTCTTCCGGATCTTCAAGACATCTTGACATTCATTGAACTGCAATAACCCAACTTATCGATCAAATTTTGCAAGTCTTGAGTGATATCACTGTCTAATTGTTCATCCGAATTGTCTAAACTTGTGTTATCTGTTGATCGAACTTTACAATGAAGTAAAATGAAAGATTGAAGGGTGCTTTGAAGAATTTTATATTCTACAGTATTTAGAAAATAATTATTTGATAATAAATTTATTTATAAGTTAATAAGATATTAATTAATATATAAATTAATAATTATTAATTTATCCGTTAATTAATATCTCGCTTAATTAATAAATTTTGGTGGTCCCAACATCATTAATTTATGACTCATATGCGAATTAGATGGCTAGATAGGAGAGAATCGGCCTGAGTCAAGCTCTGCAAATTGGCGATTGACTCAGCGATATTTTTCTTCTTTCAGATCTCATTTTCGTGCAAATCTTCATTACTTCAGGTGATTTTTAGTATTTTAATTCTTGTTTTCATCAAATACTCATGATTCCGAGTCATTAATTCAGGTGGTTTCATGGATTCTGGTCTGAAAAACACTTGTTCTGATGATTCTCATTCAGAAAAGTTAGGGTTATATAATAAAATGAATTCATTAAAAATTCCTTCGATAGATTTACCTGATGATCTTTTTGAAAAAGGGTTAAACCCCTGGAAATTTTCTCTCATAAGAAGATTAAACTTACAACGGATTAAATTTGTTGATGCTGATGTTATTTTACGTCAACGATGGAAGTTAGCTGGAGACTGTAAACTAATTCCACTGGGAAGATGCTTCTTTACTATTAAGCTAGACAATGAAATTGATCGTCAATCTATCAAAGATGGTTAGTGGGAAGTTAATGATCAGGTGTTACAAGTAAGAAACTGGATTTCAAATTTTCGGCCATCAAATATTCATACATCCAAAGCTCAAGTTTGGGTTCGTTTCCCTAGTTTAGGTTTGGAATTCTGGAAGGAAAAGATATTATTTACAATATGTAAGGAAATTGGTACACCCATCGAGATTGATACTGCAACTGCAAAGTATGAAGTTGGTTATTATGCTAATGTTCTGGTTGAGGTGGATTTTGCTCAACCAATTCCTAATAAAATTTGGAGTAGTACAAAATATGGTGGTTTCTTTCAGAACATTTCAATTCCTGTTTGTCCAAAATTCTGTCACAATTGCAAGATTATTGGTCAGAAGAAAGGTCATACTGCAGGTATAGCTCCTCAAAATCCTAAGGTTAGAGAAGAAATTCCTCATACTCCTTTTGATATTTGTGATAGATCTGAAGTTGATACTCCAGCAAGGGCACAAGCTAGTACTTCTAAATATGTTCATGAGCATCAACAAGTAGAGGATTCAGTTATTAGAAGCATATTAACTCCAGTGATACAAAAAGTTACTAATAGTCCAAAATCTAGTATGCTAGGAGGAAGGTTTAGTGCCTTGGACTCAAATGTGGATAATGATTTAAAAAGTGATGAACAATAAACCTCAGTTGAATCAGTGATATTAGAAGTTCCACAAATCTTAAAGATTGTTGAGAGTAATAACTTGGATAATAGTACTATGAAGTTTGTGAATGAGACAAATGGTACTGTATCTAATATACCAGTTCAAGTAACTTCATGGGCCAAAGTAGTGGAGAAGGAAATGGTTACTTCAAATTTAGATAGTACCTCTGCTTCTACAAGTGTTTCTGATAGAACAAAGGTTAGTGCTCCAGCTCCATTGAATAATAAGTATAATTTTAGAAAGAATCCTGGTAAAGGGGGTACCAGAAACCCCCCATCTAAATAATGAAGATAATATTTTGGAATGTCAGGGGCCTGAAAAGAGTAAGGGCTCAAGACAAATTTTGGTCTTTAGTAAATCAGTTTCATCCATCTTTAGTCTGGGTAGCAGAACCTAAAATATCTTGTAGTTCTTCTTTTTGTAATAAATTGAATTTACCAGGAATGCAAAGCATGGTAATTCATAACTCAAATTTAGGTAATAAAGGGAATATTTGGTTGTTCTGGAATAAGAGCTTATCTCAGCCTCAAGTTGTTTCTGTTTCTAGTCAAATGATAACTGTTAGTGTTGGTGATGTTCTTGTATCTGGAGTTCATGCTCATGTAAAAGTTGTTCAAAGAAGATTTCTGTGGTATGAAATGGAGCAAATCTGTGCAATGAATAAACCTTGGATAGTATTGGTTTATTTTAATGCAGTGTTAAGTCAAGAAGAGAAAGTGGGTGGTAGGCTTCCAAATAGAAGTGCAATGATGGAATTTAGTGATTGTTTGAATAGCTGTGAGCTACTACAAGCTCCTAAATATGGCTTACAGTATTCATGGTCAAATTGTCAACATGGCAGTAGAAGAATTTTATGTAATTTAGACAGAGTAGTATTTAATCAACAGTGGCTACAAATTTATGAAAATTTATGGTGATTGGGCTTACAAAGTTGGGCTAAGAATAGTATCAGATCATGCTCCTTTATTAGGTGTGAAAAGACGAGGGTACCCAAATATACCTCAATCTAAAACTTTTTCACCTATAAGTCCTTTCTCCGAAAGTGATTGTCTATGGACTGAGTCGAGACAATACAACTAATCGGTTCACA
>JAJJMB010017069.1:1754143-1800435 GCA_023531105.1 Papaver atlanticum
AAGACACATTAAGATTTTGTTAAAGAGGAAACCGCAAATGCAGAAAACCCCCGGGACCTTGTCCAGAATTGAATACTCTCAGGATTAAGCCGCTATACAAAATCAAACCAACTTCGTATAGTTGAGACCAAGCAACTAAACCTATAGTTCACCTAGTTCCGTCTGTATCCCTGCGCCTCCAACTTGCAGTAAGTCACGCACTTAGAACAATTCCTTTGGTTCATATTCCAAACAGTAAAGGAACAACAAATCTGTTCGGTAACAACTCTTTTCAAACAACGTGATATGAGTTTGACAAAAGGCTCTTCCATTTTTCCCAATAAACTCCTTTGTCAGGTTCTTAGATCTATCCAATAAACAACTACCAAAGTAATTGTAAAGATTTTGCAATCAATACTTTGAATCACAAAGAAACGTATTGATGCCGATCTACTCAACTAATCAATCAAGATTATCACAAAGATAAACCGATTATAGTTGGATCCCCTGCCGATCAAGTTTTGTGCACACCAAAGATTATGAACCCAAATCAGAAATCTTCTTTGTCTTCAAATCTTCTTAGATCTTCAATAAACACCTGCACACAATCAACTTGAATCTCTTGTGATCAATCACACACAGAACAAAGTCTGTTAACAATGGATTATCACAAGATGTCTTTAAATCTACAAACAGTCTAAAGATCTTTCATCGAAACTTCGATCTAGTTTGAGTAAATCTTATATCAGAAGCTTCTTCACATTCTTCAAGTTTTCACGTAATACTTGTAAGTCTCATATCCTAGTAACTTTCTAGCTAACCTATACGAAGTTGACTCTAGTAAATAATCAAGCGACTCTTTAAATGAGTTTTTATTCACTAAAATATGACAACCAAACTTGACATACCAACGCTTGGTGGGTTTAACTGAGCTATTCTCTAACAAGGTGGTTGTGCCAGCATTCCTAGGCCTGAAAATAATCCTAGAAAATTTCAAAAGATGTGGCTCAGTCATCCTAAGTTGTTACAGAATGTTGGAATAATCAAGTTGAAGGTGATCATGCCTACAAATTTTTACATAAATTGAAGGAATTAAATAAAGTTTTAAATGAATGGAATTGGAGAGTCTTTGGGGATGTGAAAGTGAAGATACAAGAAGAAGAAGAGAAAGTAAAAGTAAAAGTAAAAGTTGTTATGCAGTTATCTGATACTAATCCTTTTGACACAGATGTTTTGGATCAACTTGTTCAAGCTCAAAATGAACATGCTAGCAGGGAAGCACAAGTTAATACTTTTTTGAGACAAAAATCCAGGGTTAAGTGGATAACTGAAGGATCTGCTAACACAAGTTTTTTTCACACAAAAATGAAGATAAGAAATGCTAAAAATCTAATCTGTGAACTTGAAGATGAAGAAGGCAATGTGATAGCTGATCAAAACCAGATTGCAGCTTCATTAGTTAAACACTTTCAAAACAAATTTGAATTCAAAAATGTTAACATAGTTGAAGAATTATTAGAGGTTGTACCAATAGTCATCACTGAAGAAGATCAGCACAAATTGGATGACATGAGCAGGTTCTTTTGGCTTCAACAAGTAGCATATATTAAAGGGAGAAACATTCATGAGCAGGTTCTTTTGGCTTCAGAATTGGTAAATGAGATGAAATTCAAAAGGATAGGTGGTAATTTGGAATTAAACTAGACATATCCCAGGCTTATGATTCTTTTAGTTGGGAATTTCTGATTAATGTGTTACAGAAGTATGGATTCTCTTCATCTTGGTGTAAATGGTGAATGGAGGTCCATGTGGTTTCTTCTCAGTTGGAACAGGTTTGAAACAAGGTGATCCTTTGTCACATATTTTATTTGTGTTGATGGAAGATGTTCTGAGCAGGAATATATCTGCATTGGTTGGAAAGGGTAAAATACAGCCAATGGTAATCATAAAAGGAATACATCCAACACATCTATTTTTCGCTGATGATGTATTCATCTTCTGTAATGGTGCAAAAAAAGAATCTTGCAAGTTTACTCAAATTGTTGAATGACTATCAAGCTAGCTCAGGTCAAATTATAAACAGATTGAAGAGTAAATGTTTTGTTGATGGTGCATCTCAGCTGAGAAAACAGATGATTTGCGAACAGGTTAATATGGAATTATCAAAATTTCCTGATAAATACTTGGGAGTACTTCTAACACTAGGAAAAATCACTTCTGCCATGGTCTGGCCAATTGTTGAAATGCTACAAAGCAAACTGGCAGCTTGGACAGGTAAATACTATCTTTTCAAGATAGATTGGTTTTGGTTAAATCTATATTGTGTAGTGTGCCTATATACAACATGTCTATATATAAATGGCCATCTTCAGTGATCAAAGTGTGTGAGAGAATTATTATATTGTGTAGTGTGCCTATATACAACATGTCTATATATGAATGGCCATCTTCAGTGATCAAAGTGTGTGAGAGAATTATTATATACTTTTTGTGGACTGGAGATAGTGATTGCAGAAAATTCAAAACATTGGCTTGGAGAAAAGTTTGCACTCCTTATGCAGAAGGTGGTCTTGGTATCAGAAGACTTGAAGTAATTAATAAATCCCTTCTATTGAAGATGATGTGAAGAATTCTGAATTCAAAGGAAGAATGGGCATTATTCTTTCATGCTATGTTTCAAGACAAACTGGGTCAATGGACTAATAATTGGAAGCAATCATCTGTATGGAAAGGTTTGAAATGGGATTGGAATTTTTTAAAAGAAGATGTCAGGTGGTGTGTAGGTAATACAAATGAAATATCAGTATGGTATGATATTTGGTATGGTCAAGTTCCTTTGATAACTGTAATATGCATTACTGACTATGTAAGGGAAAACATTGGAATGAAAGTGAAGATGCTACTGAAAAATAATAAGTGGGTTATTCCAACTGAGATGCAACCTTTTATTTCTATAACTGCATTGTCAGATGTTAGTGGAGGTGAAGATCAGAGAGTCTGGGCTGCTGATAAAAGTGGAAAATTTGTAATCAGAACTGCAGTGGAAAAAATAAGAATAAGGCAACCAGTTCTATCATGGCCTAAATTCATTTGGAAACCATTCTTACACCCAGTAATTGCTAGTAATGTTTGGAAGCTGTAACAAGGTATGTATGTTGATTATGAAATTATGAGACACAGAGGGTTTGAAATGGCATCAATATGTTGCATTTGTTTGGAGGAACATGACAATATGGAGCATACTCTATGGAAATGTAAATTCAGCATTGCTATCTGGACCTGGCTAAATGAAGTGTTTGAATTCAAAAAATCCTTTATCTTTTGAAGATATTTGTAAAGATGCTAAGAACAAAAGTCCTCTGGTGAAGGAGATCTGGCTAACTGCAGCTTGTGCTACTATGAAGAAATTATGGTTTCAGAGAAATAAAAAGCTTTTTAATGAAGTGAAGCCTAACATCAATAGATTTAAAAGCATAATATACCAGCTGGTGCATGAGGGAGGTTACAGAATGAAAAGCAACAGATGGGGCCAGAACTATGACAATCAGGTTATCTCATTCTTTAAACTTGGAAATAGAAGTATCAAATAAACTGAGATAATTGATTGTTATTGGAGATCTCCACCAACTGGATATACCCTTTTCTGTTGTGATGGTGCATCATTTGTAAATCCAGGGGCAACTGGATATGGTATTATTGCTAGAGATTGTGAGTGCCTAGTGATAGTACACTTTCTGGAGGTGTAGGGATTGCAACTAATTTTATAGCAGAAGTGTATGCAATTTTGTGTGCATTAGAATGGGCAGTATATCTGACATGCAAGAAGGTGATAATACAGTCTGATTCCTTGGATGTGATCAATTTGTTTAAAAACAGGGCTGTACAATGGTTTGTTAGAATTAGATATATGAATGTGTTACAAGTTCTGGAAAAAGTTCATTTTGATTATAGTTTCAGAGAAGTCAATTTTTCAGCTGACTCTTTAGCTAAAAGGGGTGCGGTACTTGAAGCTGGTGCAAGGGTTATGCATATGGGAAGACCTTCATTTCTTAGGAGAATTGAAATGCCAAATGTAGCTTATTACAGATCTAGTTGAGTCTGTAAACAGGAGGGTGTTTTTCTTTTTTGGATTCTTTTGTTTCTTTTCTATGAATTATAGAGTCAGTCCTGTAATATTTTAAGTTTCCTTTAGCCTTTTCATTAATAAAAATGTGATTCAGCAAAAAAAAAAAACATCATTAATTTATAGACTTTCTACTGTATGTCAATTGATCACTTAGGGCAGTTCCTATTGGAATGAACAAATCCAATTTTTTGTTGAGCCAGGTGGATGGCCAAACACGTTTCTCCACTATGGGAAAAGAAGTGGGCGGTTGATCATCAAGCGCCTGGTCAAAGAACAATCGCCAGCGTTTGTAGCTCAAACTTGGCGTTGGAACCACAACCGCGGGTGTTTGAAGCTTAAATGCGGCGTGCTTTCTACGCACGCTGGCGGTTGTAGCAAAAACGCCAACGGATAGTTTTTTGAAAATTCAAAATTTACTTTTTTACCCCTATAAATTATCATCATCTTCAAGCAATTCACTCATACCAAAATTCACTTCTCTTGAATTTTCTCTTCTAAATTTATTTCAATTTTTTAGTTTATTGTTGGTGAAATGGCTGAAAAGGCGATCACACTTTTTTGCGATGCAAAACTTTAAGCTGCTGTTTCTAAGATATGTGGGAGTTTTAAAAAGATTGAAAATTGTAAGAGGGAAGTGCAAGTTTTTGAAGTTGCTCCAAGAAAATGTTCAGTTAAAAGGCAAAGAAGAGCTCCAGTTTTGAAAGTTAACAACAAAAAATTCAAAAACAAAGGCTAAACTGTCAAAGAGCTCGTTGAATAGAAGATACGTCAAATGAAGATAAACAGGAGGTCAAAGCTTGTACTTGATTTTTATTGAAGTTATTTAGTACTTTTTATCATTGTCTAAGTTTATATCTTGTCAAAGAATTGGCAGTAATATCAATGAATGAAAATATTTAGATTTTAAAATAGATTTCCACTTCAGGTTAAGCGAAATTTATTACAATTTAAACTTTCAAATAACATTAAACTACATTTTAATAAACCACAACAAAAACATCAAACTACATCAAATCCAGTGACATTATCTCAATAGAGTTCATAGCATTCAGAATGCTTAAACTCTCTTCCGGTTTCTTCAGTAAACTTGGTATGAGTGATGGTTTTCTGTAAAACAGATAAACAACAAGTTCAGATATTTATGATGCAGTTGATTAGTGAGGACAAAGGTAAGATACTCACCAGTTCTTCATTGGATAATCCAGAATTGCTACGGTGAACCATCAACATAACTTTTGTATAATGTGTGACTTCCTTAGTGATGAATGCATTTCTTAGTTCTAGGCTCTTACTGTTTCTTATAGTTTCGTTCCGCGATGCTACAAAATGTCCCAAATCTCTTTCCCAGAAATAGTCACTGTTCATTGGTCTCATCATACGATGTAACCAACATCGAACAAAAGTAACATCTTCTTCCATTGTAAAGACCGGGAGAGGCATTCGAGTGCAATACAGATGTGCTTGAGATGGACCATCTTTTAGAAGTCTAAAACATGCTTCGTAACGAAAAGGTTTACCATGAGCTTCCTCCCAATTATCAAGAGATGTTTAGATCACTTCATCTTCAGTTACACCGATGAACTTTTCTCGATCAATTTCCATTACCGGAGCAAGAAATTTCTGGACTGCAAGCCTAATAGATTGAAAACGAGCATGCAATCGACGAGCATCTCGGTTTCCTGGGTTACCTGTCAGTGAGACGAACATTGTAACAATGTGCTCCCAAACAGAACCATCTTGAAAGCCCATACCAATGATTACCCTATGAAAAAAATATGTTTTGCATATAGTTATATCCTCGTCTTCAGTAAACTTGGGACCACGATTTCTAACAGACATTTCTGCAGAGTGTTAGAGATTAAGAGTTTTAGAAAAAAAGAAGAAGAAGATGATGTGAATTTGGAATTTATAGGGAGAGAAAGAAAATCGAGCCGTTGGAAATTTAGCCGTTGCCTAGTAAAATTGCACGGCTTTACTAAAACCGCCCGTTTGAATTACCAACGCCTATTTTTTTGTTATAAATACAGCACTAGGTTTTATTCTCAACCAAACCAATAGATTTCTTTCTTAAGCCAACAACATCCACCATGTTTTCTGAAGGAAAAGCGAAGAAAATATTATGTGTCGAAGCGAAAGAGGTTTGTGCATTATGTTTCATGGATAACCACGGTCTTATGCAATGCTCTTGGATGTATTCAAAGTGTCCGCGGGAAGGTTGTTCACGCATCAGAATGGTGATTGAATCACAATCGGAAAAGCTCAGGTATTTGCAATGTCAAGATCCCAATTTTCCAGAGGAACCACATATGCTAGATGATGCTATGAAGATTAAAGAAGAAGAAGAAAAGATTGCAACACTATGCAAGAACTTCAAACTTAAAGCCAAATTGAAGAAGAAATTATTACACTGCAAGCATTGTGGATATGGATATCACGAATACAAACATTGTTCACGGCGAATCAGTAGATGCTCAAAGCCCGTTTATGCATTTGTGCACTTCTTCTGAAGAAGACACATATGGAAGGCATTTCTGGAAATGTCCTAGATGTTTTTTGGTGGAGTGGGCTGATTGAAGTTGAAGGACAAATCGATTCACTATGGTATTATGTTATTTAGTTTGATGTTTATTTTTTGTTATTACGATTATCTAAAACCAAACATGTGGATGTCTTCATATTTGCACCATCAATATCATAACTAATTTAAATTTTTTTGGATTAAATATTACACCATCAGTCTCATAAATAAAAACATACTGCATTGAACAACCACATCATACATGAGAATAAAAGAAATACATTAGATTAAACAACTACTACATAGGCGCCAATTCTCGTCGGGTGGTGGAATTCGTAGGAAGATGTAGGGATTGTATTTGTTGAGCACCCTAAGAATGTTGAAACAAGCATAGAAGTCGAAAGGACTCCCGCCATGAGATACTGCCCACATCGCTAGTGTTATGGGTTTCACTTCATGTTCGTCTTCACCGTTGAGTTTATATTTGTGATTCTCCATTAGTACATCGAGGAATTCCGATACATTGCGACTAATTAAACTAAAACGATGCGACAATACGTGAAAATCACGCCCATTAATGTTCCCCGTTTCAGCGGCGAACATTTCATGAACTTTCTCCCACATCGTCGATTAAGATACATTCCTACCGAAAACATCTTGTGTGTGAAAAACGAAGGTTCTGCAAATAGCTAAATCCGCTTGTTGAGTGAATCTAACACCACGAACTCTGGGAGGCATTTTTGTAGATGATTTGAGAGTGAAGAATGTGTAGAATGTGTGAATTTAGAGTTGAAATGAGGAGTATTTATAGAACTCAAAAATTATAGCCGTTAGGCCACAAGATTTTTCAGCCTTCCAGATTTAGCCGTTGGCAGTTTTGGGAAAAATGTGGCGCTTTAACCAGAGACGCTGGCATTTGATGGAATAACGGGCGCTTTTGTGACAAACGCCAGCGGTTGTGCCACGATCGCCCGGCCTTCCTTCAAGCGTGCGCTTGTTCTTCCATCTCAATCAACAAACCAACAATTTTTTTTGTTTGTTCATCCGTTTTTCATGTTTATTAAGTCCATAGTGGGGTCAAAATGAACAAATCCTTGTTTTGTTGAGTCCATAGGAACTGCTCTTACATTTTACAAAAAAGTGACCATATAGAAGGTGATCCCTCCCTCGCATCGCTTGGTCGGTCGGCCCAATTATTAGTCCCACATTGTCTGGGTGATCTAAGATCCTATAGTTTCTAATCCTTCAGGCTATTCCACTCATTGCCAATTGGTTTTGAGTTAGAGTAATCTAACACGGTATCAGAGCAGACTATTTGTGTCTGTCGAGTCATTTGACCGCATATTTACTATGCGTCACCCGATTTATTGTCCACGTGTTTAGAGCTACACGTGAGGAGGAGGGTTGAAATTATATTCCCATATTGTCTGAGTAATCTAAGATCTTGCAATTTAAAATCCTTAGGCCACTCCACTCATTGTCAATTGGTTTTGAGTTGGATGTCCATATTCTATGGAAGATTCCCTTGTGTATTAGTTTCCCGTCTTGCTCATTAATTGTTGTAGATAGTTGGGAGCAAAAAAAAAAAAAAGTTCCATAAAAAATAGGCACATTTCTAAACGTTTAATTCCACCATCTACTAATTGAAAATCAACCGTAAAAATCAACGGATATTTAACCGTCAAAGTTAAGATTAATTCGTAAAAATCAACGAACATTTAACCGTCAAAATTAAGATTAGTAGATAATATAGAGACTTGATATCTCGGAATGCGCTCATTTTTTTATGGGCATGTAGAGCATTATAAGACTAGCATATTCCAATATATTAGTTTCAAATATGTAATCGTTTAAGTTTTATTAAGAAAAATGTCTCCGAAAATATAAGATAATGTGAATTTAAGAGTGTGAGGAAGTTCTCACATACCTCCTCGATTATTTGCCTAGATTTTAGAGTTGTATTTAAGAAACATATTTAAAAATTGAAACTTGACAACTCCCAAAGTTAGCGGATGATTTTAAGGCTAGGATAACCTTGAAAATTTTATAAAAAAGAAAAATGTGAAAATAAGAAAGTAGAATGGGACTAAAAAGATTCTCATTTATAAAACTAAAGTGGAACGAAAGATAATATGTTTTAGACAGATTGGTTCAGGTTTTACATTTTTATATACTCGTTTAAATCATGTACAAGCGACCCATAAATCCGTCAGAGAGATTAGAGTTTAGGTTTTATATGCTCACAATTCCGTGAAGTTCATGGAAACGAGCTGGAAAAAGAATCTTTAACGTGTTGCTCTTTCATTAATCAACAAGATAAATTGTTTGTTTTTCCCAGTGGGAAATAAAATATCAACCGCACCTATGATTTTTAGACCTATTTCTTTCTTTTGTCTGTGAATACCACGTAATGGCTACTATAATGAAGTCTAGGCATACTAGCACACAATGAGATGAAGATGTAGAGTAATAAATCTTGGTCTGATCTTCATGCTTAAATTGTATGCCATGGTGAATTGGTGCTGCTTGTTATCAAATCAACCAGATAAATTGTTTTAGCTGTAAAGAATTAGTGTATGATGTTGGAAAATTGCATCTCTATTGGCCATATGTGTTTTGAGTTTTATTTCTTTTATCTTTACGTAGCGATGGAATGAAGTTGTGAAACGCATGAGATCGAGATTTATCAGGGCATTCTCATGCACACAATGAATTGTATAGAGTCTGATCTGCATGCATAAATTGCATCTTAACGTTATCGAAATTTCTCATAATTTTATCATGCGTGTCATTACACTTCATTCATATATATATATATATGAATGGGGATCTAACTAGTGTTGGGCACATCGGTAACCTCCTCCACATGTTAACGGGAACTAATTATGTTGAATTTCGTGAGATATTGGAGGAAACTATAATTTTGAAAATAATAAGGGTTTTGTTGTATTTTTATTATAAGATAGAACGCAGCCACATTGGAAAATTTTAGGAATCATGATATCATTGGATTGCAATATTTTCCGAAATTAGTTTGATTTGATATTATATGTTTGAATGGTGAATGCCTTACGATCTATGTTCCACAGAGATTTGTTTATTCTTATAACTTGTGTGGTGGAGAGATTAGTTTTGTTTTTACTTTTGTATACTCGTTAAACTCATGTATATACGAATTAATTATAACGGGCTGTATGGTCTTAAAGTTACTTGATGGAAATGAGAAAGCACATTGAACCATTGGTGGCATGGTGGCTGGTGTTGCTATTTCATCAGACCAATATAAATTTCTGGTCGGAAATAATATCTTAATCGCCTATTTCTTCCTCCATGATTTTTAAGATCATTTTTTTCTTTCTTTGTTGTATTGTATGAATCAGTATCATGGCCATCAATAACAGCTACTGCAATGATGTGTGGTGTAAGATTTGTTTGATCTTTTCTAGCCTGAAGAAATGTTTCACAATGTTCACTTTCGATATGGATATTTATTTATTTTTGATCGAAGATGAAGAGTATATTAGATCAAAGAATGTACATTGGGTCTACCAGTGGTACAAAGAAAAAGAAACAAAAAGACATCACTGCAGGAAGATAGCCTCCCAATTTGAAACAGAATGCGAAAAATTTAGATGAACTCTAGAACCACTTGCAGCAGCCCATGAAAGAAACAGAGACTTAGCTTCATCACCCAATTCATTGTCCACCTTTAAACTATAATTCTTCTCAAAAGATCGATAATTTCGTTCTTTCCACAAAGTCCAAACTATGGCAGTAGGAATGAGATTCCAATTAATTCTGCCATGAGCTAACAACTGCGGACGAAACCAGCAGTGAGCTAATTCTTTGAAAGTCTTCGGAAAGACCTTGGAACAATTTGTGTTGGGCAGCAACATACACCAGACCTTTCGAGCGATCTTGCAATGCAGGAAGAGATGATCCTGTGATTCTTCATCATTCCCACATAGAGCACAATAGTTGTATATATGGATTTTTTTTTGATTTTTTTTTGATAAGTCAAAAAATTGTATTAATGAATATCAATATTTACAAGAGTTGTTTACAAGAAAAGAGGTCAGGAAAACCCCAAAAATTTGCAAACTATTTGAATCTATAATAAATAATATTTGGGTATTCAACTGAATTCAAAAAAATAGGCCTTCCTTCATAGTGCATTCCTTCACCATTCTCAAGTAAACAACCCTTTTTAGCCATGTTGTCCGCTGCAAAATTCGCCTCCCTGTAAGTATGAATAAATCTGATAGCATCATAATTTCTACTAACAGCTAACCACCTTTGTCTTGAAAACCAATGTAAATTAGAGTTCTTACACGCTTCCACCACACTAAAAGAATCAGAATGAATACAAACTCTTCGTGCGCCCCATCTAGTAGCCCATTCAAGCCCAACAATAATGCCATAAAGTTCCGCCAAGAAATTTGTAGTGACTCCCAGGCCGATCGACATAGCTCCAAGAACATTACAAGACGCATCTCTGGCTACCACTCCTGCACCAGCTCTTCCTGGATTTCCCCTTGCCGCGCGCCGTCTCAACATAAAAGAATCTCATCATCATTCGGAGGCTGCCAATAACATTCCACTGGTTGGTGTTGCTTAATACTTCTATGCCGTACTCTAAAATAATCCAGAATGAGAACGTCTTTTGCACTATTCCTCATATGGCCATGGAGACGAACTGAATAATCTTGAATTAGCTTTAGAACACGCTTGTAGAACATACTCCAGTTTGCTTTCTTTTGTTCAAAAACTCCCTTATTCCGCAAAGCCCACAGTTCAGATTTGAGCACAAGGTTTGCCAGCAGCCACAAGTCACGCACCATTGGGCTCCTCCCCTTTGCTACTTTATAAGAAGTCAAAAGGTTACTGTTAGCATTTAAACCAAAAATTCCAGCAATCCAGTTCCAAGCTCGAGCTACAAAACTACAATGAAACAACACATGATCAAGAGTTTCCTCGGCAGATGCGCAAAGGCAACATTCTTTAGCCAACTGAATTTTGAATCTTCCCCTGATGAGATCAAAAGTAGAACAAGGTCCACAAATAAACTTCCAATTCTGAGCAGCCAAAACAGGGTGAATTTCCTTCCTCCAAATAAGAGAAGCACCTTCAAGCTTGGGGTATTTCTGGCGAATCAGAGAAGTAGCAGAACTGACGCTAAATTCACCTGAGTTTTCCGGCATCCAAATTCTATGATCTTCCCCTCCAAGTGGCGTTGGCAAATTATCAATCTCCAAGCCAGCAGCGATCATTCGTTGTAAGTGAACATCTGGAATAACCCATTGGCCACCATCCAAAACATCACTAACCCGCACTGTGTTATCCAGTGTTTGATCATTTAGAGCCTCAGCAATTGTAAATATGGATTCCCTTACGATCTATAATATATATTGTGTTAAGCTTGTTGTCAATTAAGCTCCACATCAAAAAGCATATCTTCGGAGGGATATCATGCTTCCAGATAAAAGAACTTGGGAAATTATCCATACAATCATTGGTGATTAATTTTGAGTAAAGAGATTTCACTGTAAAAATTCCCGTGCTATCATTCCAACGCCTTGTGTCTAGCATATCATCCAGAGGAGGTGGTGACAAACCAATGATCACAAATAATTCAGCTAACATATTAGCTTCATCATCATTAAGAATTCGCTTGAAATCAAATTTCCAGTTCCCACTATCAGAAACCATATCAACAATTCTAGAGGATTTGTGTCTTACTAGCTTGAAGATATTGCGAAAAGAATTGTCTAGAATGAAATCACCTTCCCTAAAATCAAATCAGAATGAAACTTGTTTCCTGGAATGAATGTTTATAGTTGAATTTGAACTATTCAAAAGACTAATGTCGTCAATACTTCTCCAGCAAGATATACCATATGTAGCTTCAACTTTACCAGGTACCCAAAATGACAGATTGTCCCCATGCTTGTCTGCAATTATTTGTCTCCATAAATGAGTTTTTTCAATTCCAAATCTCCAGTACCATTTGGCTAACATACAAACATTCATGATGGATAGATTAAGAACACCAAGTCCTCCTATTTCTTTAGAAGCCATGACTATTTCCCAGCAAATAAAGTGAGAAAATTTAGTACCAACATTATGTTCCCAAAGGAAATATCGCATTTTCTTCTCTGATTGCTTAATTATAGAACTTGATGCCTTAAATAAAGAAAAGTAATAAAGTGGCAGTGAAGATAAAATACACTTCAACAATGCTAACTTACTCCCTTTTGTTAGTGTGCGTTGTCTGAAAATAGATAATCCAGAGTCGAACTTTGAAATAATAGGATCCCAAATAGTCTTAGAATTTGATTTAGCACCAAGAGGCATCCCCAAGTATTTGAATGAAAGCTTGTATGTTGTACAACTGAACTCATTAGCCCACCTATCCAGATTTGGAATATCAACTATAGCCACCAGTCTTGTTTTAAAAGTATTAACTTTTAAACCAAATATGTATTCAAAACATTGTAATGCAGAGAATATATTAAGAAGTTCATTCTTTTTATCATCAAGGGAAAAAATGGTATCATCTGCATAGTGTAGGTGATTAACCACACTACTTGTAGGAGAAACTGGAAATCATATTAAGATGAGTTGCTTTATCAAAATACCTGGAAAAGCATTCCATTGCAATGTTGAAGAGTAATGGTGAGATAGGGCACCCTTGTCTGACACCTCTACTGCTTTTAAAGAAACCAAAAGTTGTACCATTGATGAGAACCGAGAAAGAGGAGGTAGAATATAAAAACCTCAACCACCTGCAATTTTTTTGATTGAAACCCATTTTAACCATCACGGATTCAAGGTAAGTCCAATTTATTCTATCAAATGCTTTTTCAAGATCGATTTATACCTGGTTTATTTGATCTGATTCTTGAATCAACAAGCTCGTTAGCTATTAGGATGCCATCGACAATCTATCTTCCTTCAATGTAAGAATTCTGAACTGGTGAGATTAACTTAGACAACACCAATTTTAACCTTGAAGCTAAAACTTTCGCAATAATTTTGTAGACGCTAGCTAGTAGACAAATGGGTCGACAATCTTTTACAGTTTCAATATGATTTTTCTTGGGTACCAGGGTGATAAAAGTTGAATTGTGTCTAGTGTCAATACTACCAGAAGCACAGAATTGCTCAATAGAACTCATTATTTATGCCTTTATGAACTTCCAACATTTTGCGAAAAACATTATAGGGTACCCATCAGGTCCCCGAGCCTTGTCACTACCAAGTTCTTGAATAGCATGCCACAACTCATCTTCTTTAAACTTTGCCTCTAGAATATTGGATTCAACTTCCATCAAAATCAATACCCTCTAAATCAGGTCTAATGATTTCCTCTTCTGTAAATAATTCCCCGTAAAAACCTATAATGTGATCTTGTAACTTGCTTTTATCATCAACCAGCTCATTCTCGTTGTACAACTACCTAATTCTATTATACCTTCTTCTTGTTGTAACCTAATTAATGAAAAAACAAGTATTTTTGTCCCCCTCTTGTATCCATTTGGTGTTTGATTTAATATTCCAAGCCGTTTCTTCCATTTGGGGTTACTTTTTCAAACTCATCTTTATGTCTGACCTTTTATTGTATCTTCTCTTCAGTTAGAAGATTATCCTCAGCAAAACAATCAATATCATGTATATCTGACAAGATGAGGTTGAGTTGAGCATTGACATGACCAAAAACTTGTTTTTATTCCATACCTTTAGTTTCTCCTTAAGTGCTTTGAGTTTTAACCATAAGATTGTACCTGATGTATCTGCAAAACAAAATGACTTCCCCTATTCTTCTAATAAATTTAAAAAACCATTCTCCAAAAACCACATTATTTCAAACCTAAAAAGGCTAAATATCTAAGAGTAAGGGAATGTGATCTGAGGTGGGTCTAGATTTTGCATTTTGGGAAAAAAAAAGAGGGTAATGAGATTCAAAAGAACGGGAAATAAGGAATCTGTCTAGTATACGCATGACAGGGTTTGATTGACCATTTGACCAGGTAAATCTAGTACCCTTCAAAGGTAAATCTAGTAGATCATGATGTAATATGAATTTAGAAAATTGCTTCATACTTCTTGACAGTTTGTTGCAGTTCTTATTCTCAGCACAAGTTTTGACCATGTTGAAGTCCCCTCCTATACACCATAGGAGATCCCGATAACTACAAACATTGTCTAACTCCAACCAAAAGCAGCTCTATCATTGGGTTGTTAGATCCATACACATTAGTAAGAACCTATTCAAAACCATCAGATTTATTGATGCAAGAGATGGATAGAGTGTAATCACCAACTAGAGAGTCTGTAACCTCCAAGAAATCTATATCCCACAGGATTATCATTCCACCAGAACTTCCAACTGATTGTTGGAAGGTCCAACCAAACTTATTATGCCCACAAATTTGCATAACATCGAAACTAGAACACTGCATCATCTTAGTATCTTGTCGAATTATGATTGGATCTCTTGTTAGTTGGATCATCTTCTTTACAATTAATCTTCTCTTGTTAGAGTTTAACCCTCTTACTATCCAATATAGGATTTTTATACTCATTTATAAATATGTGAAGCCCTGAGAGAAGTATCCCTTCTGGTTTTGGATGTAGGAGTTATAACAGTTGTAGGAGTAATACCAAGTCTTTTACATTTGTAAACCACTTTTTTGGGATGCACTTTTTAGAAGGAGCCAGACTAGAGCATGCGTCATCAACTAACTCAACATCTGATGGATCAAAACTGGGTGGATATTTAGGTGAACTGGAAAATGTAGATCTCGTGAATTCTTCCTCTACCAAATCAGCAATGAATAAATCCTCAAAGGCAGTGCTCTTGATTTTGGCTCATGAATAGATATTTATTGTAGCTCTTCGAAGGTAACAATGGATTGCATAGCGAAATCCTTACTAAGAGCCTTTTTAACCGGGAGTTGAATGATGGGTTTTAAGATAGGTCCATTTAGGGTAATCGTAGAGACTAGGAATTGCATTTAATGGGCAATGATGAAAATTTTATGCCTAGATTTCCACATGAATTGAACAATCTATGTACCTCTGTCAGTACCCAGTTAGGAACATTAAAATTCAAATACCTGGTTCTTGAATAGGATGTCGGACAAGAAAATTGATGAGATGAAAGTGTTGGTTTTCTGAGAACTGGTGTATGTGAAAGTTTAGGATGAAAAATCGCTAGTGCCGATGTGGACATTTTCATTTGATAGACTGATCACCACGTACGTAATTTTTGAAGACTGCTATAATGGGTTATCAAATTTTATGAGGGGTTAATAATCGAGTGGATTAATTCTTATATAATCGGATAACCCTGTAACAATCATGAAACTTGGGGTTGTGTGTGTTTATGTCTTTGGGTGGTGTGTGTGAAGTTTGAGCTGATTTTTTTTTGTTTGTATATTCTTTTTCTCTAAATAATTGTTTAATTCCACATGCATTTTATTATTTTATATATTTGTATTTATTTTAATTTAATTTGGAAACCCAAGAACTACTGAATTAAACATGTGACTGAAAAATGAGAGTTCAAGGAAGCAGGCTTAGGAGCATACCAGCGCAAAAACTAGGATTATGTCATATACCCTGTATGGTAAGGGGGTGCCCATATCCTATATGTGTCTGTCTCTAGTAATAATGGTATTACTTAGTGTATGAGTGAGTGTTTTTATCAATGTAAGGAATGGCTAGATGAGAACCACCTGGGTTTAGGAAGGTCGTTGGATGCTAGGGTAGAAAGAGGAGCTATATATGCTCTAGTGTCTGTATTGAAAGGATTATCTAATTTAATGAAAATATAATTTTTTTTTTCTTCTTCTAAAGGCTGATTCTCTGAATCAGATTTCTTTTTCTTCTCTAGGCTTGATTCACACGAATCAAGAGGGGTTTATCCTCAAATCTATCACCCAATCTTGTCATGGTACCCAGGTACATGACAATTAGTATCAGAGCCGTTACGATCCATGGGGATTTGATGGCAGGGTTCGAGGAAATCACATCAAAATTGGTAGAATTGAATACGAAAATGGTAGAAGTGAAGGAGCAATTTGATGCTTTAGCGTCAACAGTGCTTACCAAAGAAGTTTTTTATTCAACAATGGAGTTGTATTTTGGTAAGAAAAACTGCAGTCGTGAAGATCCAGTAAGAGCTTCAAAAATTACTTCAAAGACATCGGAAGAAGCAAAATCAATTCCTACTTCTGTTCAGCTAGATTCTTCTTCTCAAGTCCTCATTAAGTTTGAATCTCAGAAAGTTAACTCAATTTCCGCTAGCGATGTTAAAGAAAGGATGGTTCCTTCGATTGTGTGAATTTTCCATTTAGTGAAACTGCAAAGACAGATGTTAACGACCTCACCCGTGTAAATCAAGTTAAGATTGGTGAAGTAAATTATTCTTCCCTAGATTTTCATTTCAACAAGTTTGAGAAGAAATTCGAAAATCATGAATACTTGAAGGAGTTATTGTCCACTCTCTACAACAAATCAGATGGTGTTTGGGTGGATTGTTGTTCTTTTCTCCTTGATGACACTCGTTCGTTATTCGACCGAGGTAAGTGTGATGTTATCTCCGGGATTTCTTATAAGAAATTGATGTTTCTACTGTTAGCTAACTTGGGATCCTTCCTGAATTCTCATCTTTACATTCAAAGGTTCATGTATGTGTTAATGATACTGAAATTCGAGATGTTAGTAAAAAAATTGTTAAAATACTTCCAATGGTTATTGTATGTTTTGAGCACAATTTTTTTTTCCAACCACATACTGCTCATTGGGATATATTCTTACCAATGTTTCAAGTCTGCAACTAAAGTATTTGATCGTGGTAAAGAGTCTGATGGCATTAAACGATTTTCTAATTATGTTGACCAATATGAATGTGGTTTTGTGACATTTTCTCCTTGTGCGATTGTTTTTCTCGGGTATCAGACGGAATCTCAGTGTATGAATCTGTTGGTACATTTGTTTCTCAATGATGCTGAACTTGGTTGCGATTAGGAGTTGTTTGAGGAAATGTCAGAGAGAAATAGATCTTTGATACTCTTGTTCGCACAGATGGTTGCAGTTGGGAAGCGACATCATTTGTTGGATACAATGTTGTTGTTGGAGAATGTCTGCCGTCCTAAACTTGTACCTCAGTTGGCATAGGTACAAGTGGTTTGGAAGGTATTCTGGAGTTTGAGTAAATATGAAGAGAACATGCCTTGGCAGACCGAATATCTCTCACCTGCTGATACAATAACATATTGGGGTTGGCTATTAGGTGTTATAGATAGACACAAGAGTAGTCAGGAAATTTAGTGCCCATATGGGTTTCTCTTTTCTACCTGCACATGTTTCCCATCTTGTTATTGTCGCTTGTTGTGGGTCTGTGGAGAGTCAGAATACTGGAGAAAGATTCCAGTCTATGGAGGTGCTGAAGGTTCATGCAGAGTGAAAATTATCTTCAGATTTCATAGGAGGGTAGTGGAAATACGTGCCTCAACTGCTAGATCGAGTTCATTAACTGGATTACCATTATTGTTCTCCACCAAAAGGGAATCCACTCGGTCCTTTTCGAGTTTATGGAATGTGGAAAAGGTCATCATTCTTGAAGTGGTGGATGTGGTTATTCTGACTATGCATGTGTGGAGGATACTTGCAATTGTGGGGCTCAATCATTTGCTAATGGAATAGTAAGAACTGTACATGTTCAGAAATGCATAGGTATTAATGAAGTTGGTACTTTGAGGGGGTTATTTGATCAACTACATCACAGTACATGGAGTTTCTGTAATCCTCTAATCTTGCAGCTGGGAAATGGTTCACGAAATTCGCTAAAAATCTGTGTGGTGGCAAGACAATATGCTGGTGAATCACAGATTCTCTCAAAGAGGCTTAACTGTAAGCTTGTGTTTCTTTCTCTTCGTGCTAGCAAGATGTGTGATGTGCACCAGATTCTTTTGCAAGAGCTTCTAAATTTTTCAGTGCTCCTATTGTTAGTTCACACAGTTGTTAGAACTCGCTTATCTCTTTCACAAATTGATCCTTTTCAACACTCCAAATTAATTACTTCTGAAGTATTTTGGAGGTTTATGATCCAAGAAAGGGTTATACTGACAGCGGCACACTTCAACTGGAGTTTTCTGCACAGTGAGTTCAGCAATTTCGGAAGGGGGTTATCTGTGCATTATCTATTACAGGAGCCTAATGTCTATAGTAGTTGTCTGATGCCAGTGGGTATTATAATGGGAACTCCGACCTTAGTGGTGGTATGTCGTTTGCTGTTTGATAGAGGTAAAAAGCTTGCCAACGTGGTGATGACATTTGCAACAATTAGTGATTTTATACTGAATTATGTGCTGGCTGGGATTTCTACTGGGGTTCGAATTTCTTTTGTCGTCATGTTCATCTATGAGGTGCACACCACCCTGCAGTTCGAGGCCTGATAGAACAGCGGTGTCAACCCATACACAATAGTGAGGCTTGTGGTTCTATTAGTGCATACACATCAGTGAGATTTGACGACATGGGTCCAATCCATTTTAACAGACTAAGTACTCATGAGTTTTATTCTCATCCGTCTGGAGGGGGTAACCTATCTGTCAGCGATCCATGTAGTCTATAGGGAAGAGGACGGTTGTTTGCTGGGCATGCAAATGAAGTACTTAAAAGTCTTGCCGGGGCATTTACTAGCAGTGGGCCAATGTCATATAATAGTCTTGCCAGGGTATTTACTCGTAGTGGGCTAATGTCATATACCCTGTATGGTAAGGGAGTGGCTGTTCACCCGAATGATCATGTGACCCTTATCCTTGACCTTCATCTTTGAGGACAAGGATGTTTTCAAGGGGAGCGGAATGTCATATACCCTATAATGGTAAGGGGGTGCCCATATTCTATATGTGTCTGTCTCTAGTAATAATGGTAGTACTTAGTGTATGAGTGAGTGTTTTTATCAATGTAAGGAATGGCTAGACGAGAACCACCTGGGTTAAGGCGGGTCGTTGGATGCTAGGGTAAAAAGAGGAGCTATATATGCTCTAGTGTCTGTATTGAAAGGATTATCCAATTTAATAAAAATATAATTTTTTTTTCTTCTTCTAAAGGCTGATTCTCGGAATCAGATTTCTTCTTCTTCTCTAGGCTTGATTCTCACGAATCAAGAGGGGTTTATCCTCATATCTATCGCCCAATCTTGTTATGGTACCCAGGTACATGACAGATTAGTGAGTTAAAAATAGAGTTGAAGATGTCAAGTAATAAATCGTGGACAAACACACAACAAAGTCTAATCCAATGCAAGTGTTTAAGTGTGGTAGAAAATGAATGAGAAATTCTGCTTGTACACAATTTTGTGAATTAAAGGGTTTCGTTTTGCATGTTACACAATTTTAAAATGTTTGATTTAGTGCATGTGAGGAGTATGGATGATCCAGTGCAGGTAACATTGATAGGACATATATAAATGTTAATCCGCCTAATGTTGGGAACATGGTAACCTCCACTGATTTCAGGACGAGTATATTTAATTTTGTGAGATATTAGAGAAAACTATATGCTCAGATAATAATAACAGTTGATTACTGTACGCAAACACTAAAGAACCCCACCTGTATTTCTTTTGATTGTTCACTCTTTCTGCACAGCACACACAAAAAGAGGAGCATAGATGTTGGTGGTAATTATAGGAAATTCAGTAGAAATAACTTCTTTTGGTTGATTTTTCTGATTTTTACAGTAATTGTCAGGTACAAAGATGAAAATTCTTAATAAACCATTTTGTATGTTTTTAAGTAAGATACGCGTCTTTTTTTTCTTCCTGCACACAAAGGATAGATAACTGAACACAGTTTTTTTTCCTGGTATTTTTAGGGGCGATCCCAAAAGAATTAGGGATGACTAATAAGACAAAAAAGGATCACCAAAACCTAAAATGAAGCCACCCCTTATCTGCCGTTTTTTATAATGACCAAACTACCCTTAATAATCGGTAGTTAAGTTCACAATTGGGAGTTATTTGTTATATAGAGGAAATTCTATTTTCGCATGATTGAGAACAACCCAGAATCGGTAGATAACGGAGTACCATATCTACCGATTGTAAACTACTTAGCCAAAATATATCTACAATCGGTAGTAAATGACATTTAGTTGGCTTCCGATTACAATGTAGCCCCAAAATTGGATTGTGCCAAAATCCTTAAATTTTTGAATTCTCCACACAAACATGATCCGTAGTAAATTTTCGAATTTTCGTGATGTTCATAATCTACCGATTACACAATCGGTAGTTTCATGATGTTTATTATCTACCGATGGTGGTAGTAGCCCCGAATTCAAAATTTTCAAAAACCATTGGAAGTTTGGATTTCTCTATTTTCACAATCGGTAGTTACTTAATGTTTATTGCCTATCGATTGTACAATCGGTAGTTTCGTGATGTTCATTATCTACCGATTATGGTAGTAGCCGCAAATTCAAATTTTTCAAAAACCAATGGAATTTTGGATTTCTCTGTTTTCACAATCGGTAGTTCCATGATGTTTATTGCATACCGATGGTACAATCGGTAGTTTCATGATGTTCATTATCTACCGATTATGGTAGTAGCCCCAAATTCAATTTTTTCAAAAACCAGTGGAATTTTGGATTTATCTGTTTTCACAATCGGTAGTTTCATGATGTTTATTGCCTACCCATTGTACAATCGGTAGTCTCGTGGTGTTCATTATCTACCGATTATGGTAGTCGCCCATATTCAAAGTTTTCAAAAACCAATGAAATTTTGAATATCTCTATTTTCATAATCAGTAGTTTCGTGATGTTTATTATCTACCGATTGTGATCTCAAAACAAAGAAGAGAAGAACACAATCATAATCTGTTGATAGAACCAATACTAAACTACTGATTGTGAAAGGGCATATAGGTATTTTCTGACTATAAGAACATCCCACAACCACATTCATGGGTTGAGAATAAAAAAAATCGCCCTAATTTCTTTGGAGTCTCCCCTAAAAATGCTAGGTTTGGTTTAGACTAATAAACAACAAGAAAAAGATGTATGTTTTTGATTGGTAAACTTAATTTGGTATTGGCCACCCCAGATGAGTAAGACACTGAAATCCGGCCTTTAGCAAATGATTTGGTTGATCTTGGTCCTCCAAGAATCAAGTGAATTAAGACACTGAAATCCGGCCTTTAGCAAATGAATTGGTTGATCTTGGTCCTCCAAGAATCAAGTGAATTCAATTTGGTGACATGTTGCTATATGGTAAAGGGAATAAATATGCAGGACCAATATGGACTATGGAGGGAGGAAATTTGAGGTAGTGGTAAAAAGAATTCTAGCCATTGCAAGAAAGGCGTTTCTGGAAAAACCCTTTTTTTTTCCTCCCTCGATACCTACTAGAAAAAAGGCAGACAATTTCATGGATAATGTAAACAAATTAGTGCCATTGCTGTTTTTGTTACTGGATGCTAAAATGAGTGTACGAATTTGCTTGGTTGGTTACCAATCCAATGGCGAGCATGGTTTATCCATATGGATTTTGGTACGTTCCCGGATACCCCCATTAGCAGAGTTGTTTTGTTGGACAAGAGACATTACCAGGCTTTATAAAAAACAAAGCACATGACACATTACTATATTCAAAGCCTACAAAAACCCTTAAATTTTGGAATTCTTTAAGACAGTAGCCAAATCTGAGAGGCTAAGATTATATGCAACCGGTCTTTAAATACAATAGAATCCCCTTCAAATTCTCATCCAAAGAAACAAAAAAGAGTTGCATCTCTCTTAAACCAAATCCAACTAATCAAAACATGAAGTTCATTGTTCTAGTTTCTGTAATCTTGACAGGCCTTTTGTTCTCCGGTGTAGGTATGTTCTGTAGCTTTTCCTCCGTATACATTCTATTTTGATTCGAGATTCTGCAATCTTTAATGGGTTGCTGTAAATCCTAATTAGTTACTAATATTCTTGAAAATTCTGCAGTTTTTGTAGGTGCAGCGCGAACTTATCAGTGTAAGAAGGAAATGACGGGAACTTTTAGAGGGCCATGTAAGACGCACTGTGAACAATTTTGTGTTCAATACTACCATGGAATTGGAGAATGTGATGAGTTACACAAATGTGTTTGTACTTACAGTAGTCCTTTTCAGTGAGATAGATAACTCAAGTATGGTTATCATAATCAATAAGTTTAAGCTACTGATTAGCGAAGCTCATAAATAAAAATATATAACAGTTATTTATCCCCAAGTTTGCATATTTGCTTTACCTGGATTTTAGTCTTCAAACTGGAATTTAGTCCTACAAGGCTCAGATCCTAGTCAGATGTTCAATTAGAAAACGACATGCTCTAATTAAAAGTAACTCAGAACAGAAGGAGTTCAACAGAAAAAAGACGTACCTCCTTACAAATGAAAATATGAGAGACAGGCACTGGAATTATTCTGCTATGGAAAGAGAGAATGAGCCATGTTTTTATTCGAAACTGCATATTTCTTTCTTTCTTGATCAATATAATATGCAAACAATGACACGTATATATACAATGTAGCATTACTACATTCCACAGAGATACGGATTTTACCAAGCAACAAAACCTATATGTTTTACAACAGTAGTTTAGCTTTGTACAACAAAATTACTACTATGTTGTCAAGGAGATGTTCTTACTCTCTGACTACACTGCATCGTCTTCATCATCTGTGGCGAGTTCAAGGCCTTCAGCTGCTAGAAGCTGAGTGATGAGCTTTTTCTTATCGTCCTCGGCTTTTTTCCTCATTATATCCCTTTTTTTCAAGACTAGTGTGTGCCGTTTGAGAGTACTGGAGAAGTTCTGCATAGATGCTTTCTTTTCTTTAGCCAGAATCCTTCTTTCTTCATCTGGGTCTTCCTGAATTATCCAACCAATACATACTGGTTTAATATTGAGACATGATTCCATAGTTTTATCTGTGCAGTTTGTTTTCAAGAAACTATGCAATGTATTTTTCTGTGTTGATCATCAAGACGAGAGTTGGTGGGTACAAGTTCTAATCCTTGAGCAAACTAAAGCTAGTGTGAAAAAGGAGAGTGAAACCTACTTGATAGGAGTAAAAGTTCAAATTACGCTGGAAGAAAAAAGCTTCACAGGATACAAATGCATTCTTTTATTCTAGACTACTATGATGGTATGAACGTGCGCTAGCCCATTTCCCATTTAACACATACTGGAATGCTTTTTAGTTTTTACCTTTGTACGAGACAGACGCCGTACACGAACATTCAACTCATGTTGCTGCTGTTCAGCCCAAGCTGCGACAGCCATATCACCTCTCTGATCAAAAGCCGTTCGCTTCTTCACGAGCCAATCCATCCATGCTTGTGAAGCCTGAAATAACAGTGATGATAACAAGGTTAAGAGCAAAGATATTCCATCCGGAAAGTGGTCAACATGTTTGCATATCATAATCAGAACTGTAAAGGGAATCATGGTCGTATCTGAATCCTAAATGAACTAGAGTAAATGTGCTGAGATTTCTTTTGAGCTAGGGCATTCTACATTCAACTAGTTTGTATAGTCTGTCTGTCCATATACAAATTGATTATCTTGTTTTAATGTTTTAAGCATACTGCAACTGGTCCTACAATTGGGTCCAATAATGCAAATGTGCAATAACTAACAAGTTTGCTGTTTTAACCGATCTTTAGAAATTCAGCCAAGTATGCCTAAGCAAATGAAAGGCAAGTATCACCTCGAGATACTCTCAACTGAGATCACAAGGATTACTGAAATAGTGAAATTAGGCAATGCCTTTGTACTATGTCAATCAATAAAACAACCACAAGGGCCAATGCCACCTTATCAAGATGTACCCTGAGGCTGACATCATACACTGTTTTAACAAAACTTCACACTAGAAGAGCATCATAAACAATAACAAGAGTAACAATTTGTACCTTCATAGGATTAACACGGTGTTCCCTATCATATTGTGTGCGCCTCTCGTCATCTATGAGCAACTCATAAGCAGCTTGTATCTTTATGAATCGGGTTTCAGCTGTTTCACCTTCCTCAAGAGTTCCGCTACCGTTATATACTTGAACAATAAACATTCAACACAAATCAATTCACTTTCTAACTACTCTTCTTTCTACAAATACTACCACTCTTAGAATTCAGGAGACAAAAATGCAAAGGATGCCATTATCGCGCAGAGCTAATAAACAAAGAACGCATTCGATATGTTAAGCAATCAATAAATGCATGGCTAGGCTTAAAATTTGAACTAAGCTACCAAAAGACAGTACAAAACAATCACTTGTAGAGCATAACAACTAACCATCAGGATGATAAAATTTGGCGAGGCGTCTGTAAGCAAACTTTATCTTCTCTTCATCAGCATCCCTTTCTAATTCTGCAAACAAACATCAAATAATTCACAAATCAAAGAAAAAAAATTGGAATTGGAATTTTCATTTTGTTTGCTTACCAAGTGTGTCATAAGGAGATTTCTCCTCACTCCAATTAGAAGAAGCCCTAAACCCCCTAACAATAGTTCTTCTTGAGCTCAATTGAAACCCTTTTTCATTAATCTTCGAAGAAGTAAATGGATTAGAAGAAATCGTGGACAAAGATCTGTAATTATCAATAGGTTTCTGGGAAGAAGAAGAAACCCCTAACAATTTTGATTGTTCTTTGAAACCACAAATGAAAGACGAAATCACTATGTGTGGACGATAAATTGTTCTTTGAAGATTAATCATTTTTTTTTTCTCTCTTTTCCCCAAAATCGATGAAGAATTCTGGGGAATTTGGGTTTTGTCATGTATTTCTCCTCCTGTTTCTTATACCGTTAGATTTTCAGTACAACAGATAGGGAGGTGGGTCTTCATTTCTTTAGTGGTCGTTGAAAGCATACAAACAAAATAGATTCCCGGTGGACAAACTTTGCTGGCTTAACTTGGCGTAGCTTGACTTCAGATGTCCCAAATTTGAAAGTGAGGTTAAAAATTAATCAGAATGCTGTAGAATTTTGAATTCGAATATATTTTAGCAATTTGATCATGGTTGCGAATAGAGTACAAAATTATTGGGAGAGTACCAAATTTCATATAAAACAAGGTTGAATAAAAAAATAGTATAAGACAAGCCTGAATCATACAAAACATTAAAATTAAAGGCGTAAAAGAAGGTGTACTGAAGTCATGGATAACTAACCTTAAAGTTAAAGACTTCAACAATCTGCTCAAACTTAACTTGAGAATACAAAAAATTGTTTGGAAGCTTGAAAACATTTTGTTCCATGGATTAATAGTGATTCATTAGGAAAAAGAAAGAAGAAACAACACCAAAATAAACAACTAACATTCCTAGACTAACCGGAAGAATCAAAGACCCAACCAAAGAATCTTCTTGCTGCCAAGGTCGAGTGTTGTGGCTTGTGTGCTCGGTCATGTGCGTTTTACTCTTGGGAGAAACTGGAAACTACAATGTTTTGAATCCCTTGGCAAATTTTCTAACTGCGGAATGATTCCAGTGGATGAAGAACATGAAGTGCCTCTTCTAATAATCAACTGTTCAAGGACTCGAGCATGCTTCAATAACAATTTAACCAACTTCATCTCCTTCCTGAAGAACCCTTTAAAATTTCGAAGTTCAATTGACTTGAGGCATAGTAACAAACAATAAGGTGCTGTATTTAACGTCTCCTGCCCGTTGACTTTGCAGATAGCATATACCTGCAACCCGGGTTGTGAGTTAAGCCACAGATGTAATTGTAAAGATAATATTCGCAACAACCGCGGAAACAAAGTACTTAATGATGCAAATTGTATGTTGAACTTGTTTGAGCTGAATTAAAATATAGTGCCTATATTACCTGATGGATGACTAGTGATTCCAAATTTGGTGCGAAATGTAGAAACTTGAATAGTGAACTTGTCGAAGGTTCTGGTTCACGAGGAGAATCGTAATCCAGCTCCAAACGCACCAGATTATCAAAGGTAGGGAAACTTATTGAGGGAACATTTGCAACGCCAAAAATCTAATACACAAGGCATACGAAGTATAGATATTGTTAGAAAATAGTATATGGCAACAGATTTACAACATATTATAAAGTAAGCAACCATACCTCAATACACTTATATGATGCTTTTAGGAGCTTTATATTAGAACACAGTCTTACAAACTTAGATACAGAATCCGGTGTACTTGTTTTGTTATCACGAGCATGGAGAAAATCTGCTTCAACTAGTGATGGAAAGCTACCCATAAGAAAGTCACTCGGTAGCCAGCCACCATACTCGACAAACTCTAGATTCGGTGCATCAATCTTGACTTGAAGATTACAAAAGAAGCGTTCTTTTCTAAGAGTACCCTTTAAGGCGAGGAACTTGAGTCGTGGAGCTGAAAAAGATATGACATCTGACTCCATATCCATCCGATTACATTTGCACAAAACCAAATCTTCAAGAACAGGACAGTTAGAAAAGAGTTGTTGCGTCGATGCCACATTGTTAAATAGAACACATGAAAGCCGAAGTACCTTAAGCTTTGGTAAATAAATTGACTGTGGGAATTCAAGAATATGTTGGGTTTGAAAATTAAAATCCAACATTGTCAGTGATTCACAAGTGAAAAGGTCTAGGGGAACCATATTGGTTTTCGGGCAAATCACGGTAAGAATAAGCTCTTCAACATTCTGTTTTATTAAAGCAGTAAGCCATTCCCTCACCCGGTTTGCATCAAAGCCTGCAGTGTTACAATTGAGATAGAATTTCTGTATAGTTGATGATATGTTATTGTTAGAAAACAATGTACTGTCCAAAAAATCCATAAACCTATCTGTATCCTCGCGTTCTTTGAGTTCCTTTGCGATATTGGTTTCTACAGTAATTTCAGTTTTTGGGGTATGAGTAATAGATCGCCATTCACGAAAATCAAAAACCGGAATAGATACCCAGAGATTGTTCCATGTTTTAGATAAAACAGTAGTCGAAACAGCACATTTGATTGGAAGTAGAGAGAGTACATGATGAATTATGGATTCAGGCAATTTGCTAATCCTATCCTCTCCCACGTCCATGTTGTTGTTGTTGATAATGTTTCTATTAATCAAAGAAGATTTATACTTAAAATATAGCTAATTAATCATATTAAACACATAATAAAGCAAGAACAAGACCCAAAAATATTTACAAAACCTAAAAAAAAGAGAGGAAAATGTAGACATGTTATACCTGGATTTTGAGTTGATGAGTTTCTTCTTCTTTTTGTTTCTTGTTGCCATTTTTCGAAACTTTGCTGCTCAATCTAATCTTCTGTCTGACAAAATCTTATGTGAAACTGAATGGTTTCATTTAGGGTTTTGAGGTTTTTGTTTCTATATTAGGGTTTCCTCCTATAGATTTTTGCTTTAGATTGTTTTGTATTCTCCTGTTTCTTATACCGTTAGATATTCGGTACAAAGATTGAGGAAATTCATTTCCCGAGGAAGAAACATTCGTGGACCAAACTTGGCGTGGTTGACTTGTGAGATGTCCCGTGAAGGTGTAACAATGGTACTTCGTATACAAAGTTGATATATGTATTATAATTCAAGAACATGCCACCGTTAGACACTAGGGATATCAGAAGCAGTGGATTTCTAACCTTAGCCTTAGAAAAGTACTAAAACTTCACTTGAGAATACATAAAAAAATAATTAGTGCTTGAAAACATTTGTTTCATCCATAAATAATGATTTCGTGAAAAGAAGGCAACACGAAAGAAACAGTTAACACTCCACGACTAAACAGAAGAATCAAAGACCCAACCAAAAAATCTCCTTGCTGCTAAGGTTTGTCATGGCTTGTACGTTTTACTCTTGGGAGCAACTGAAAACTACAGCGTGTTGAAACCCTTGGAATTTTTTTTAACTGCGGAATGATTTTGGATGAATCACTAAGTGAAATTCCTCTTCTAATAATCATCAGTTGAAGGACTCGAGCATGCTCCAAAAACAATCTAGCGAACTCCATCTCCTTTTGGTACCCTTTAAAATTTCGAAGCTCAATTGAACTAAGGCATTGCAACAAACAACGAGGTGTTGTATTTAATGTCATCTCGTACCCATTGACTGCTTGGAAAAAGTTTTCCTGCAACCCGCATTGTGAAGTTCAGCCACAGATGTAAATATAAAGATATAGCTACAACCGTGCACACAAAGTACCTAACTATGCAAATTGCAGAACTTCTTTGAGCTGATTTAAATAATGCATATATTACCTGATTGATGACTAGTGATTCCAAATTTGGTGAGAAATGTAGAAACTCGAATATTGATCTCGTTGAAGGAAATGATAAATAAGAATAACCACAACCCAGTTCCAAACGCACCAAATTATCGAAGGTAGGGAAACTTGCTAACGGAACATTTGCAATGCCAAAAATCTATCATAAGACACAAAAAGTATAGATATTGTTAGACAGTAATCCATAGCAAAAGATTTATGCTACAACACACTATAGAGTAAGTTACCATACCCGAATACATTTATATGATGCTTTTAGGAGCTTTATATTAGAACACTGTCTTACGAACTTAGATAAAGAATCTAATGTGGTATGGTTATCACGAACATGGTGAAAACCTGCTTCAACTAGTGATGGAAAGCTACCCATAATAAATTCATTAGGTAGCCAGCCACCATACTCGATGGACAGAAGATTCGGTGCATCAATCTCCACTCTAAGATTATAACAGAAGCGCGGTTGTTTAAAAGTACCCTCTAAGGCGAAGAGCTCCAGTCGAGGAGCTGAAAAAGATATGACATCTGAATCCCTCCGACTACATTTGCACAAAACCAATTCTTCTAGGATAGGACTAGAAAAGAGTTTTTCCGTCGCTGCCCTATCATTAAATAAAACATATGAAAGCCGAAGTTTTTTTAGTCTTGGTAAAGAAACTGACTGTGGGAAATCAAGAATATGTTGTTTTACAAAATCAATATCCAAAACTGTCAGTGATTCACAAGTGAAAAGGTCTGAGGGAACTGGATTGGCTCTCGGGAAATTCACGGTAAGCATAAGCTCTTCAACTTTACGCTTTATTAACCCGGTAATCCATTCTCTCACCCGGATTACATCAAAATTTTTACCACAACAGAGATAGAATTTCTGTATAGTTGACATGTTATCATTAGAAAACAATGTACTGTCCAAAAAATCCATAAACTTATCAGTATCCTTCTGTCGTATGAGCACATTCGCATTACTTCCTTCTACAGTAACTTCAGTTCTTGGAGAATGAGTAGTAATAGATCGCCACTCACGAAAATCAAAAACCGGAACAGATACCCATAGATTTTTCCATGTTTTAGACAAAACAGTAGTGGTAACAGCACATTTGATTGGAAGTAAAGAGAGTATATAATGAATTATGGATTCAGGCAATTTACTGATCATATCCTCTCCTACGTCCTCCATGTTGTTATTGATGATGTTTCTATTAATCAAAGAAGATTATAGTTAAAAAATAGCTAACTAATCACGTTAATCATATAATAAAGCAAGAACAAGACCTTTTACATAAAGGAACAAGCATGCATGCATAAATATATCTATATATTACCTCGACGGTGAATTGATGAGCTTCTTCCTCTTTTTGCTTCTTGTTGTCATTCTTCAACACTTCTGCCTAAATCTTCTCTTACGTGAAAGTGAACTGATTCTAGGGTTTCTCCTTATATAGAAAATCTAGGATTTATATGGTAGATTTTATAAAAATTATCAACATGGATTTCCCCTATCCATGTCGCCTTGCCCCCATATCAACATGGTCCGCATGCGTGTCGGGCTATTGGGTTCGCTTTCTGTTCGTGCACCAGCATTACCAACATTTCCTGCTGAAGCACCCCGTTAAAACACAGCATCATTGACAGATCTTGATACTTTATTGTTTTGCAAACGATATCTTCGTGAAATCCATGAATATTCAAGTACAACTTTGATTCTTTGAGAAATCCATGAAAATCTTTTTTATTTGGAGTTGAAAAATGGACGTGTATTAGGTATGTAATTTTTAGCCCATGGTAAGAAATAATTAAAACATAAATCTTATTTAAAGTAAAAGACCTCCTTCTTCTCAACATATTTATCTCCCATTTTTATTCAACAAAACTATTAAAAAAAATCTGTAAAGCACTTTTTATTCGTATTAATTTAATTCGGAGCTTCAAAGTCACAGAACTAGAAACTTCAGAACCAGATAACTCAATAGGAAACAAGATCAGCAATGCGATACTTCATGTACAAGTTGATGGGGATTAGAGAAGCCATGCTTCTAACCTTAGCCATCAAACAATACTGAAAGTGAAACTTAAGAATACCAAAAATTGTTTGGCTGAGGTGAATACGTTTTGTTTCATCGATAAAAGAGAAGCCAATACGAAATAAAGAACTAAAATACGTAGACTAAACGGAGGAATCAAAGACTTAACAAGAAAATCTTCTGCTGCTATGGTCTGTCACTCTGTCATGGCTAGCACATTTGGTCATGTACGTTTTACAGTAACTGAAAACTACAATGTGTTGAAGCCCTTGGATAATTTTGTAACTGCTGAATGATTTCGCATGAAGAATTTAGTGAAATTCCTCTTCTAAATATCACCAGTTCAAGGACTTGAGCATGCTTCAAAAACAATCTAGCTAACTCCATCTCCTCTGGGAGACCTTTACAATTTCGAAGTTCGAGTGAATTGAGGCATAGCAACAAACAATGAGGCGTTGTATTTAACATCAACTCGTACCCATTGACTTCTTGAATAAAAGGTACCTGCAACCGCATTGTGATTTCAGCCATAGATGCAATTGAAAAGATAATATTAGCAACAACCGTGCACATAGATGCAATTGAAAAGATAATATTAGCAACAACCGTGCACACAATATTAGCAACAACTGCGCATACAAAGTACCTAATGATGCAAATTGCAAGTGCCAATATTACCTGATTAATGACCAGAGATTCCAAGTTTGGTGAGAAATGTAGAAACTTGAATAATGAACTCATGGAAGGTATTTGAAAATGAGAACAATCGTAATCCACTTCCAAACGCACCAAATTATTGAAGGTAGGGAAACTTGTTAAGGGAACATTTGCAATGCCAAAAACCTAATAACAAGGCATACAAAGCATACATATTGTTAGACAGTATAGTACAGGAAAGCCATATGGCAACAGAATGACGCTACAACACACTATAGAGTAAGTTACCATACCTGAAAACACTTGTATGATGCTTTAAGGAGCTTTATATTAGAACACAGTCTGAAGAACTTAGATAAAGAATCTAATGAAATGATTTCGTTATCACGAGCATTGTGAAAATCTGCTTCAACTAGTATTGGAAAGGTACCCACAACAAAGTTTCTCGGTAGCCAACCACCATACTCGATGGACACTAGATTTGGTGCATCAATCTCAAATCTAAGGTTATAGGAAAAACATTCTCTTAAAGAACCCTTTAAGGCGAAGAACTTAAGTCGTGGTGCTGAAAATGATATGACATCTAAAACCCTCTGACTACATCTGCACAATACTAATTCTTCAAGGATAGGACAATTAGAAAAGAATTTCTGCATCGCTGGCCTCTCCTTAAATAAAACATAGGAAAGCCGAAGTTTTTTAAGTCTTGGTAAAGAAACTGACTGTGGGAAATCAAGAACATGTTGATTAACAAAATCAATATCCAACACTGTCAGTGATTCACAAGTGAAAAGGTCTAAGGGAACCAGAATGGCTCTCGGGATATTCACGCTGTTAAGTATTATCTCTTCAACTTTACGCTTTACTAACCCAGTAATCCATTCCCTCAACCGGATTACATCAAAAAATTCATCACAACAGAGACAGAATTTCTGTATAGTTGACATGTTATTATTATTAGAAAACAATGTACTGTCCAAAAAATCCATAAACTTATCAGTATCCTTCTGTCGTATGAGCACATTCGCGTTACTGGTTTCTACATTAACCTCAGTCCCTGCGGAATGAGTAGTAATAGATCGCCATTCGCGAAAATCAAAAACCGGAATAGATACCCATAGATTTTTCAATGTTTTAGATAAAACAGTAGTCGAAACAGCACATTTGATTGGAAGTAGAGAGAGTACATGATGAATTATGGATTCAGGCAATTTACTAATCCTATCCTCTCCCACGTCCACGTTGTTGTTGTTGATGATGTTTCTATTAATCAAAGAAGATTATAGTTAAAGACTTATCATGTTAAACAGATAATAAAGCAAGAACAAGACCCTAAAATCTTTACAAAAAGGAACAAGCGTGCATGCATAAATATACAATGTGTATATATTATATATATACCTCGACTGTGAATCGATGAGCTTTTCCCTCTTTTTGTTTCTTGTTGTCATTCACTTCTGTTTCACAATCTAAATCATCTCTTACGTGAAAGTGAACCGATTCTAGGGTTTCTCCTTATTTTGAAAATCTAGGATTTATATGGTAGATTCTATCACCTGGGTTCCCCCTATCCATGTCGCCTTGCCCCTCTATCAACATGGTCTGCATGCATGTCGAGAGATAAACTCTAACTTTGAGGAAGTAGGTTAGTGCAAGCAATGAACACCAGAGGACCCTTTTGCTTCCTAACTGCCACTACCACAATCGATACACCATCCACATGTACTCACAATCCTACCGGTATCAACTTGTGGCTTCAGTCTCGGTGTAAGACCAACTTTTTGTCTTCGGTGTAAGACCATATATGACAAGGAGTTGATGCACTGACCTTCTACTAGTACTTCTTTTCCTCAAAATTAGATCGTTTGAGTGTATTCTACATATCTCTATGGCTGAATCAAATCATCAAACTTCCATAAATTTATACTCAAGTACACAGCATTTTCCTGGTTACAGTCTGTACTCTTGTTTTGGTTTGTCCACCAAGATCTTTGGTCCGGTATTTCCCCTCTAAAATGACACGTTTCACAGTAGTCTCCAATCGATCAGCAAAAGATGGGAACTGAAGATGTCTCAGCATCATTGCATACGACAACAATAGGGCTATTGGGTTCCCTTTCTGTTTCTGCACCAGCATTACCAACATTTCCTGCTGAAGCACCCCGTTCAAACACAGCATCATTGACAGATCTTGATACTTTATTGTTTTGCAAACGATGTCTTCGTGAAATCCATGAATATTCAAGTACAACTTGATGGATCATTCCACATTGGACGGAAGAATGTAATAATTCTTTGAGAAATCCATGAAAATCTTTTTAATTTGGAGTTGAAAAGTGGACGTGTATGAGGTATGTAATTTTTAGCCCATGTTAAGAAAGGATTAAAACTAAAATGTTATTCAAAGCAAAAGACCTTCCTCTCAACATATTTATCTCCCTTTTTTACTGAACAAAGCTATACAAAGAAGTAAGCACTTTTTATTGGTGTTAATTTTGTTTCTTTTATCTAGCATTTTCTATAGATAAATCAGAGCTACCTACTATTTCATAAAATTGGTTCTAAAAAGAATTATCGCGGCTTCGGCTGCTATGCTAATCATTAACATTTCAACCCTATCCAAGAAAAAAATCCTGGGTCCATTCTGCTTGGCGCAAATCCTAGGGGAAGCTCAGCAACTGGGTTTTATTAGATGTGTTTGACTGATGAAAATTACAACTTTCAACAACTGGTTATGTAGTGGACAAGCTGATCAATGAGTGACAGTCGACATGACAATTGATCACTCATCCATGAATTCCACATTAACTCGGAGCTTCAAAGTGACAGAACTAGAAACTTCAGCACCAGAAAACTTAAAATTTGATGTATGTTTAAATCCTGTTCATTTCTTTTTTCTGAATCCAGGGATTACAGAAGCCATAGATTTCTACCTTAGCCTTCAAGCAGTACTGAAACTTAACTTAAAAATACAAAAAAAACTGTTTGGGAGGGTGAATACATTTTGTTTCATTGATAAATAATGATTTACTGAGAAAAAAGCAGCCAAATAGCCAATACAAAATAAAGAACTAACATACCTAGACTAAATGGAGGAATCAAAGGCTTAACAAGAAAATCTTCTGCTGCTATGGTCTGTTGTCACTCTGTCATGGCTGGCACATTTGGTCGTGTACGTTTTACAGTAACTGAAAACTACAATGTGTTGAAGCCCTTGGATAATTTTGTAACTGCTGAATGATTTCGCATGAAGAATTTAGTGAAATTCCTCTCCTAAATATCACCAATTGAAGGACTTGAGCATGCTTCAAAAACAATCCAACAAACTCCATCTCCTCTGGGAGACCTTTACAATTTCGAAGTTCGAGTGAATTGAGGCATAGCAACAAACAATGAGGCGTTGTATTTAATGTCAACTCGTACCCATTGACTTCTTGAATAAAAGGTACCTGCAACCGCATAGATGCAATTGAAAAGATAATATTAGCAACAACCGTGCACACAGTTTTAGCAACAACTGCGCATACAAAGTACCTAATGATGCAAATTGCAAGTGCCAATATTACCTGACTGATAACTAGTGATTCCAAATTTGGTGATAAATGTAGAAACTTGACTAACGAACTCATGGAAGGTAATGGAAAATGAGGATAATCGTAATCCACTTCCAAACGCACCAAATTATGAAAGGTTGGGAAACTTGTTAAGGGAACATTTGCAATGCCAAAAATCTAATACACAAGGCATACAAAGCATAGATACAGTTAGAGGATATAGTATAGGAAAACCATATGGCAACTGAATGATGCTACAACATAATATAAAGTAAGTTACCATACCTGAAAACACTTGTACGATGTTTTAAGGAGCTTTATATTGGAACACAGTCTTACAAACTTAGATAAAGAACCTAATGTAATTATTTCGTTATCACGGGCATGGCAAAAATCTGCTTCAACTAGTGATGGAAAGTTACCCGCAAGAAAGTCTCTTGGTAGCCAGCCACCATACTCGATGGAGATTAGATTTGGTGCATCAATCTCAACTCTAAGGTTATAACAAAAACGCCCTCTTAAAGAACCCTTTAAGGCGAAGAACTTAAGTCGCGGTGCTGAAAAAAATAAGACATCTAAATCTTTCCGCCTACATCTGCACAATACTAATTCTTCAAGTGTAGGACAGTTAGAAAAAAATTGTTGCGCCAGTGCCTTATCCTTAAATAGAACATACGATAACCGAAGTACCTTAAGTTTTGGTAAAGAAATTGATTGTGGGAAATCAAGAACATGTTCTTTTTCAAAATCAAAATCCAACATTGTCAGTGATTCACAAGTAAAAAGATCCAGGGGAACCAGATTGGGTCTTGGGCAATTCACATTAACAATAAGCTCTCCGACTTTACGCTTTATTAAAGCAGTAATCCATTCCCTCACCCGGTTTGCATCAAAGCGTTCATTATCACAATTGAGACGAAATCTCTGTATAGTTGATGATATGTTATTAGAAAACAATGTACTGTCCAAAAAATCCATAAACCTATTGGTTTCTTGGTGTTGCTTGAAACCAGCACCTTCAGTCCCTGGGGCATAAGTAATAGATCTCCATTCTAGAAAATCAAGAACGGGCATAGACATCCAGAGATTTTTCCATCTTTTTGATAAAACAGTAGTGGAAACAGCACATTTGGTTGGAAGAAAAGAGAGTACATGATGAATTAATGGTTCAGGCAATTTACTAATTATATCCTCTCCCACGCCCTCCATGTTGTTGTTGATGATGTTTCTATCAATCAAGATGATTTATAATAGTCAAAATATAGCTCATGTAATCACACAGACATATAATCAAGCAAGAACAAGACCCTAATTTACGAACAACCCTACAACAACAAAAGCATACCTCGATGGTGAAGTGATGAGCTTTTTCTTCTTTTTGTTTCTTGTCGCCATTCTTCGACGTTTTTGTTGATCAATCTAATATATTTTCCGTCAAAAACTTATATGAAACGGAATAATCCCAAATGGGGTTTTAAGGTTCGTGTTTCTTTTCTAGATTTTGTTTTTTGTCCAGGTTTCCACTTATAAAAAAATCAAAATTGTTCTTTGACTTCCCCTTATCCACGTTGCCTTTCCCCCTATCAACATGGTCTGTCACCAGACAGATTTTAAGTAGTACTTAATATTTTGAGTTGTACAGTTGTAGACTGTGGTGGTGACAGATTTATAGTCATAATTTTGTGTCAAATGTTAGACCACAAGAAATATATTTATTTTATAAAGGAAGAACTTCTATTTCGTGTGCTTGAATCATGTCTTAGAATTGTTATATTAACCATTTGGGTGTGCTACTGGATTTCCAGTAGCTACATTTTGGCGTCCAGAAACAGGGAACTTAGGTTGAGAGTTCACTCTCACCTGAGATCTTGAGAGAAAGTTGAAGTTGTTTTAAGTTTTTGTTGTTTGAAATTTTAACGAGTTGTTCTTCATGAAAGTATGATTTCGTATATCTTAGATGTTTGATTCATGTTCGAGATCTGAAAAGTAGAGTAATCTTTGAGTTCTATCTTGAAGAGATCATTAAGATCTTAAAGGAAGGTTCATCCTAAAGTTTATAGCAAAGTTAACTTTATTAGCTAAAGATCATAAACGAATCGGTGAGTAGGAGTTGATTCGTAAATATCAATCGAAGTCAGTTAAGGGCAAGAGTACCAAATCGAGCAAAGCACGAAATAGCATCCAAGAGAAGCAAGCGTTTAGAAGCAAGAAGAGGAATAAGAATGGAGATAGGTGAAACATCAACTGCAGGAGGAAGACGTGGTGTGAATCGACAACAGAACGGTGGTCCCGACGGGAACAATTTTAGAGAAGGATCTGTTCATACTAATGACACCGAAACTGTTGTAGGAGAAGAACCAATTGGCGAAGAGAGGAAGGAAAATGTTAATGAAGAAAACATGACATTGGAGCAGTTGAGGGAGGTACTTCGTCGAGAAAGAGAAACAGATCTAGTGGAGCAACGAACTAGACTCGCTAGACAGAACGCCAATTTGATGCAAGAAAATCGTCAACTCAATGAAGAAAGAACAGTCAACGACTTACGAGAAGGAGACTCAGACCCAAGGAGGAATTTACGTCAGAGAGACGATATACCTGAAAATAACAAAGACGAAGAAAGAGGAAATGGAGAGAGAAGAGAACGAAGGAGGAGACGCCGAAGAGAAAGCAGTGAAGAGAGAGAGTTGAGAAGAGCATTGAAAGAAACTAAGTGGGAAGACCAAAGACGAAGATTTGAAGAGGAGATAAGACGCGAAGAAGAAAGATTATATGAAGAAGAGAGAAGACAAGAAGAGGAAAGATTGTACGAAGAAGAAAGGAAACGCGAGAATGAAAGGAGACGCGGAGATGAAAGGAGACGCGAAGATGAAAGGAGGCATGACGAGGAAAGAATAAATGTGCGGGAAGAAGGCGGAGGAAATTTAAATCAAGCAGTTCTGAATGAATTACGGGACATGAGGTCACTAATAAACAATTTGCGAAGAGGAGGGAGAGTGCAACTAGCAGAGGCAATAGAAGAGGCCGATAAATCTCCGTTTACTTATGAAGTTTTGCAAGCAAGGATCCCTGCGAGATGTACGTTGCCAACCTTCGGAAGCATATTCAGCGGATCAGAAAGTGCAGTGCAACACCTTAAGCAGTACACTCTCTCATTGATGCAATGGGGACGAAATGATGCAGTGATGTGTAAATATTTTCCAACGAGTCTGACCGGGGAAGCATTGGCTTGGTTTGATAGACTGCCAGAAAGATCAATTTCCTCGTTTAAAGACTTACAAAGGATATTTCTAACAACTTATATAAGTAATAACATGCTGAGGCCGGGAATTGAAACCTTGTTTAATTTGAGGTGAAGACCTGGAGAGAGCCTGCGGAGTCTTGTGACAAAATGGAGGACAGTATGTAGTGAACTCGCTGGAAGAGTTGATGAGAAGAATTTTATTCTAGCTTTCATAAATGCCTTAATCCCAACTGACCTCCTATATACCCAAATATTCATAATTCAAAATTCGTTAATAATGAATGAACTGAGGGAGTACCAGGAGGAATACATAGCCCTGGAGGAGAAGCATAGAGAGGTAAGCGAAGTCCTGCCAACTACATCAAAAGAAAAAGGTTCTCGTCTTTTACCACGAATAACACATGCAGTGGAAAACGATTCAAAGTATGAGAAAAGGGAACCTTCAAATGTAATCCCTGCGAAGCTAGTGGCTATTTCAAGCGGTGATCAAGAGTGGATTGATCAAAATCCCATAGGATAGGAAGAACCAAGACGAAGAAACTATGAACCACGAGGTAATAATTCAGGAGATCAGCGGAGAAGTAACCAAGGTCAAAGGTTCGGAGAACGAAGAGCGAATGCACCAGTGTTTGAAGATGTGAAACTTCCAAGACTAAACACAACTGTAGAAAAGGTGTGGGAATCTATTGTGTTAACCGAAGAAATCCCTATTCCTCCAAACATGGGGATGGAGCCTCTACCAGGAAGAAGAAGTTACGAATTTTGCAGATATCATCGTTTTCATGGGCATCACACTAATGACTGCAGAAACGTTCGAAGAATATTAATTCGTCTGATAGAACAGGGAAAGTAAGCTCACTTTTTGGAAAACCAAGCACCATTACCACCACCACCACCTCGTGGCAATAACCAAAATCAACAAGATGCATAGGTGTATCGAATTGAAATAGATAGAGGAGCACAAAGGTTGAATTGTAACTCTATAGTACATTCCGCGAAGAACATAGAGAATTTTCATGATAATGTGCTAAAGAGGGTACATAAAAGGGATTTCGATGAGAATGAGATATTCAGCATCGCGAAGAGGGAACCATTGGAGGAATGGAAAAAGAGGTAAATTTCCTTTTCATCTATGGACGCACCCAAAGGAGGAACTTCGCACACAGACCCATTGGTTATAACCTTGACCTTTGGCAAGCATTCAAGATGGGAGGATGATCCTACTAAGCTTAGGAAGACATGGGTGATAAACAGGATCTTAGTGGATACTGGGAGTTCAGTCGATATTCTCTTTTATCATACATTCAATACTATGGGGTACCAAGATTCTGACCTTGTGTCGTCCACTTACAACATATACGGATTTAATGGAGTTGCATAAGACCAAAGGGCGAATTGGTTGTAAAGATCTTCGTAGGAGAGTTGGAGACAGAAGTCACTGTTTGCGTGGTGAATGTAGATTCCCCTTACAATGCACTCATAGGCAGACCATGGGTGCATGGAATAAAAGGAATTGCATCAACCTTCCATCAAGCGATACGGTTCCCAATGCCAAGTGGAATAGGCGAGATAAAAGGAGATTTAAAGGATGTGGGAGATTGCAGCGAGAAGGATGTCCATAATTACGAAGAGAGGTCGAAGAAGAAGAAGGAACAGAAGAAGAGAGTGTTAGAAGCAAAGAAAGAAGAAGAATTGATGGTGTACATGACCAAAGCAAATGAAGGATGGGAAATACCGAGTGAGATCCCTGAAAAGGAGGGGGATCCTTTTTAGCAGTTAAAGGAACCATCTCCACTCGGAGAACCAATCATGAACTTCGCAGCGGTAGAGCCCACGAAGGAAGTAAATTTGGGAAGTGACGAAGAGCCAAAAATAGTGAAGATTGTAACGAAGATGGAGGTGGACGAAGAAGAAAAGCTGATAAGGGTATTACGGGAATATCACAATATATTTGCATGGAATATGAGCGAGATGCCAGGGATCGATCCACTGGTCGCATGTCATAAGTTGGATATAAATCCTGCAATAAAACCAATAAGGCAGAGGATACGAAAAATAGCTACAACTTATCATGAGCAAATAGAGAAGGAGCTTCAAAAGATGATGGATTCGGGAATAATACGACCAGCGAAGTATCCAGATTGGATTGCAAATATGGTAATAGTGCCGAAGAAGAATAAAGGAATACGAATATGCATTGACTTCAGTGATTTTAACACTGCTTGTCCGAAGGATAGCTTCCTTTTACCCAACATACCACAGATGGTGGAGTCAGCATCAGGATATCATCGGCTTTCATTGATGAATGGATACTCAGGTTATAATCAAATACCACTAATAGACGCATTTATGTGTCTATTTTCATCTCTTTTATGTATAGTGTTAGTACCCATTTTTGTACTAATTTTGGTATTTTATCCCTTGTAGGTGTTTTTGGAAAAATAGGCTTTTGCGGCAAAATTGGCTCGAAAAGTTGTTAAAAGCTCTTGGGAGGACATTTGCTATTCGGACTCTCACTTTGGATAAGGGGTAACCCATTTCCAAGCAGCTGCTAAGCACAGACCGGGACTGGATAGGGGGAGGTCACATTTCTTCACATTTTCAAAAACAGAAAATGGCGGGAATTTGTTTCTTTCACAGACGATTTTGTGGATGGATTGTTGATCGATTTTTATGGGGATTAAAGGGATGAATTTGATTGGGTTTGTTCCTATGGACTTAACAGGCGAGGTAAGGGTGTTGGAATGGATCCAAAGTGGCTAGAACTCGAATTGGAAGCGAAAAAAGGTTAAAAATATCACGGTTTATTTTGGGAAAGTTTCTTGGTTTATTTTTGGAAACTTACGTGAAGAAGAGGAAGGAAACTCTTCTTAGAGATTTGTTTCTATCACGGGAGGAGTTTGGACAGCTGAGAACACGTGAAACAGAAGAAAAAAAAGAAATATCGCAACTTGCTGTGGAGGAAAAAACCAAAGTTATTCTCGAATTTTCTTTGCTCTACTATGTATAAAAGGGTTGGTTGGAGTCCTAGGAAGGTAACCAAGACCTTAGGGGAAAGTTTAGAGCCTTAGAGAAGCCAGAAAAATCATTAGAAGAAGATCGGGTTCTGCTGCTGCTGCTGTTGCCGGAGAAGACGAAGAACACAGAACAGCGGAAAAAGAAAGTTGCAGAAGCAGACTTATTTTCAGTGACAACGAGTTACGGTCGCATCATCCTGCAGTCACCGAAGCTCTTCAGCAACGATTCTGTCCGCTGTATTAGACTTTCAGCGACTACAGTATACCCTTTTCTCTCTTGTAATCAACTTTTGAACACCAAAGATGTATTTTGAGCAAGAGATTAATATGAGGAGCTAAACCCCTTAGCCGAGGCGAAGGAGGAAACCATTGTTCCATGAAAAGTGGTATAGTTCTATTTTAATTATTTATTGCAATTATTTTAAATGATTATTTGCATAGAACTTAAAAGAAAAATTGATTTTTATTGAGTAGTTGTGAGTTGTTTTGATGGAACATGCTAGGTTTTAAAACTTTTGATGTTTCATGCTTTGTGATTACAACTACTACTTCAAAAATCTATTAGAGGCAAATATTAAAATCACTTTAAAGAAGAATATTGCATGAATATTGATTAGAGTTTATCAATTAATTGGTCAATGGTGGAATCTAGAGTCTCGGTATTTTCTTATTATTATTGAAACAATTTTATTTAATTTTCAAAAATCCTTCACAAGCCCGAGTTGAACGAACTTTACTCACCACTTTCACTACAACTTAAAATTCACATCAATTTTTGGCTCCAATGCCGGGGGACTTGTTTTTAGGGTTTTAGATTTATTTTTATTTATTTTTGTTCTATTTTACGTTTTTGGGTATTCGTCTTCTGTCTACAGGTTTTGGAACGTAAAGAAAAAAAATGAGCCAAGGAGTTTGGTGATTTCGTAAAGACTTGGAGCAAAAGATTAAAGCGAAAAGAACGGAAAAGAAGACAACTTTATTTTAGTTATTTTTTTAATTATTTTTTTAGTTTATTTTTTAGTTTATTTTAGGGTTTTGTTTATTTATTTATTTTTAGAAAAAAAAAATTAGAAAAAAAAAATTTGTATTAGGGTTTCTTTATTATTTTATTATTTTGTAATTTTTCCTTTCTTTTTTTTGGACTTTTTGGACATTGGACACTATTTTTAATTTTAATTTTTATATACCCTACGGAAGGGTATCCTTTAATTATAAAACTGTTTGCAGAGAAGGAGGACAATTACGATATTGTCTCTGCACCTTGGGTTCGTACACTGACACAGGAGTCAGTGGCCCGAGTCGACTACAACCGATTCATCCCCCGTCTGGAACGGGAGGTAAGGTTCTGAACACTCGCGAATCCCCTGTCAGCGAGTTACTGTATTCCTTAAGGTGCATATCTGCTGAGGACCTGAATACGGACATTTACTTTTCTAGTAAAGGGCAAGGCCTGGCCATACAAGATAAGGGTTCGGATTTCATCACCGTTCTCTTCTTGCCCGCCTTAGGAAAACGATACCGAACGCGAACCTAAGCTTAAAATATTGACTAGAACGAGACCGATATGGTAACGAGCTTGTAGGAAAGTCGTTCAAAAGGATCGTATTGGGTATTCTGTTAGCCTAACTCAAAGTTCAGGAAGATTACTGTAAGTCGATTAGAGCCTCCTTGTAACCCAAGGAAGCGTTGCCAAAGAGGTAGGGGTATCAAAGCTCCTCTGAGCTTCTCCTACTTCTCTTCGACTTACTTTATTCGGATAGTCCTACGAGGTTTGCTAAAATTGTACCCAGTTGCCTCTTGGAAGAGTAGAAGCTGGTCGAGAAACAATCTAAGTGGAGCCATCATGCTTTTTGTTTGCTAGAAATTAATAGGGTTGATTTGGTTGAGTCGTCCTTGATTTGTGATTGCTTAACCTTCCAATTTTAGGAAAATCTTGTGTATGCCTGAACGTAAAAGAGACGCCCTAGGTAGATTTGTAAAAGAAAAACCTAGCAGTTCTAAGCGTCTCGATTACCTTGACCTAGAAGGTCCAATTTTCGGAGAGTCCTGTTTTGAACGTACTCCTTTTACCGAGGAGAGAATCTCCAATACTCCGATAGCACCAGAAATGGCTACTTTGAAAGCTTTGTTGAATCCGACTAGGACCACTCGTCCCTCGTGTATTAAGTTAGCTGACACAGAAGCCAATTATGAGCTTAGACTTGGGACCATACAGATGCTCCCAATCTTTTTAGGGAAAGAAAATGAAAACCCTTATTTCCATGTTAGGGATTTTGAAGAAATTTGCAGTACCCTAAGAATTAGAGGCTTAGATGATGATGCTTTGAAACTTAGGTTATTTCCCCTTTCCCTGAAAGATAAAGCCAAATCGTGGCTGTATAGTTTGACTTCTGAGTCAATCGAAACATATGAACAACTTACATCTGCCTTTTTCAATAAGTTTTTCCCTAGGCATAAGACATCGTCTATTAGGACGCAAATCTGCACATTCTCACAACAAGAGGGAGAATCTTTGTATAGGTATTTGGAAAGGTTCAATGATTTGTTAACATAATGTCCTCACAATGGTTTAGAAAAGGTTAGGCTAGTTCAGATCCTTTATGAGGGTTTACATTATCCCACAATATCCACGGTTGAAACTTTGTGTACAGGTGGGTTTGAGAACCAAACTGTTGATGCGGCAATGGCATTTTTGAATGAAGCCGCCGAAAAGACCCAACAATGGGAAAATAGTAGGGAACCCCGGAAAACGATTCTTCTAAGCATAGGAAACGTTAATAGAATAGAAGGAGGCTCTGAATCAGATGTCAAGATTGCAGCGATAGCTAAAAGGTTAGAAGCTCTAGAAATGGGTCACGCTAGTGGTAGGTTGGAGCCTTTTTGGGAAGGCCAGAATAATGCAGAGCAAGCCAATGCTCTTTATAATAACACTAGATTCGATAATCGTCAGAAATTTGACCCATATTCAGAAACCTATAATCCTGGGTGGAGAAACCATCCGAACTTTTCATGGTCTAAGGGCCATAATCAAGGTCAGTTTAGTAACTCTAATGCTCCCCCAGATTTTAGTTATGCTAAGAATCCTTCAGGGCCAGCTCAATTTCAGAATCAGTCGGATAAGAGAATCCTAAGCCTAGAGGAGTCTCTCGTTTTGTTAACTCAGCAAACTGCAAAATTTCAACAATCAGTAGAACTAAGTCTACAAGCTAGTAACAAGATAGGACAAGAAAATAGTCAGGCCATTTCCGAGCTGAAAACCCAGGTAGGTATGATAAATGAGTCTTTGAGAGAAAAAGGTAGGTTTCTTAGTCAAACACAACCCAACCCTAGAGGAGTTCATGAAGTAAATATAAAACAATTGAATGCTATTAGAACCCTTAGGAGTGGTAGAATTGTAGACAACAAGGTAACCATGCCCGATAGTGAACCTACTGTAGTTCACCCCTCAGGATCTCACCCCTCAGGACCACCCTTAGCTGAAGAGACCGATAAAGTTTCTGATGATGTAAATTCGGCCCCTGGGAGGTCTGATTTCTACCTAGAGCCCCATTTCCACAGCTACTAGTACCAACAAAGAATGAATCCAACTTTAATGACATTATGGAGGTTTTTAAGAAAGTTACCATAAACCTTCCGTTACTAGAAGCAATTAGGCAACTTCCGGCTTATACCAAGTTCCTCAAGGATATGTGTACGCGAAAGCGAAATCTTAGTGTCCCTAAAAAAGCCTTTTTAGCCTGTCATGTAAGTTCGATCATTCAGAACACCATAACTCCTAAGTATAAAGACCCAGGTGCCCCTACCATTGCTTGCACGATAGGAAAACACAGGGTAGAAAAAGCTTTACTTGACTAAGGAGCTAGTTGATGTAATTTTTACAATGATGTTGTAGTAGTAGGTTCGTTAAGACTTGTGAAAGCAGATTTTTTTAGATTTAAATTTTATAAATGAAAATACTAAACTCAAATAAAAAGGTGATGAGAATATTTTGGAGAAAGTGGGGTTAGGATTCCACCATTGGCCGGTATTAGTGATTTTAATAAAATAATAATTATACAACCCAACGTTTAATTTGATTCTAATAGTCTTGCCTAGACATGTAGATTTTCAAAAGAATAACTGTTATTCCAAGCATAGAACATCAAGACCCTAAAGCAAGCATGCTCTATCAAGAGAAAATACAGCTAACTAATCAAAATCATATTACCAATTCTTAATTCAATGCAAAAATCATAATAGAGTTGTTATAATTAATTAAAAATATAAATATAACACTTTTACCGAAACAACGGCTTCCTCCATCGCCCCAAGGATTGGGTTTAGCTCATCATGATGAAAACACGCTCAAAAGATTAGTTTATAGCTCAAATGTTGATTAAAAGGAAGAAAAGAGATTTGATTTTCTTTGCTTCTCTAGTGCTCTAAACCTCTCCAAAACTCCCCTCTCAAATGTGCTCTCTAGCTCTCTATTTATACACACAAATACACATTACTCAAATATATTCTTCCATAACTCCAAAATCTTCTGCTTTTTAATTAAAAATATTTTCAGGAATTCTCTATATTTCTTTACTAAACCCATATCTTCTTTAATTCGAGGAATAAAATCCAAGATAAAATTTTCAAAGGATATCTTTCTTGTTTAATACAAGATAACTTCCTTTTCCTTCAAAACTTCCTGTTTATAAGGCAATAAGATATTCTTATCTTAAAGATCATAAATCCTTGACTGTTGAAACCAAATTTCCCGCCAATATTTTTTTTTTTTAAATAAAGAAGTAGGTGGTGCCCATATCCAAATTGCAAGTGTCTTTATCAGCTCGGCTGCCTTGGGGGCGCCCTTATCCATTTTGAGGGTGCCTTTAGTAATTTTGCTG
>JAJJMB010017069.1:1810435-1845671 GCA_023531105.1 Papaver atlanticum
ATGAATATTGATTAGAGTTTATCAATTAATTGGTCAATGGTGGAATCCAGAGTCTCGGTATTTTCTTATTATTATTGAAACAATTTTATTTAATTTTCAAAAATCCTTCACAAGCCCGAGTTGAACGAACTTTACTCACCACTTTCACTACAACTTAAAATTCATATCAACCACTCGCAGAATAAATCAAGAACATACAGCTTTCTTCCCTCCAAGAGGATTGTATTGCTATACGAGGATGCCATTTGGATTAAAGAATGAAGGAGCTACATACCAACGAATGGTAGAGAAGATTTTCGCCAGATGGGTGAATACGAAGTTGGAGGTTTATGTTGATGATATGCTTGTAAAAACAAAGGAATCTGGAGACCATGTAGAAGATTTGAAGGAGATCTTTGAACAAATGAGAGTGTACAAGATTAAGATAAATCCTGCGAAGTGTATCTTTGGAGTAGAATCAACGAAGTTCTTGGGTCATATAGTCTCGAAGAAGGGAATTGAGGTGGATCCAACTAAGGTTCAAGAAATACTAGACATGCCGTCTCCAGCCACCATAAAATATGTACAAAAACTGAATGGATAGTTAGCAGCGTTGGGAAGATTCATTTCAAGATCCTCGGACAAATGTAAACATTTCTTCGATATCCTAAAGAAAGGAGAAAAGTTCACATTGACGCAGGAGTGTGAACAAGCATTGCAAAACATAAAGTAGCATCTCATCAAGCTGTCTATTCTGCAAAAACCGGAACCCGGGGAAGAACTATTGATTTGTCTCGCAGCTACATCAAATGCCCTCAGTGCAGTCCTACTTCTCTCAGATGAAGGAGTAGAAAAGCCAATTTTTTATATCAGTAAAACCTTCAATTCCGCTGAGAGAAATTATCCAAAGATTGAGAAGTTGATTCTAGCTCTGGTATATGCAGCACAGAAGCTGCGATAGTATTTTCAAACTCATAAAATCAAAGTGTTGACGAGAGTCCCCATAGAATCTGTTTTGAAGAACACGAAGAGAGTAGGAAGAATTGAAAGGTGGAACACTCAAATTGATCAATTCGGGCTAAAATACGAAGTTCAAACTTCCACGAAGTCACATATAGTCGCAGAGTTTCTAGCTGAATTTCCATCGGAAGAAGATGAAGAGGTAGAGGAAATGATGGATATGGAAGAAGAACGACTAGACCCAGAGGATCTACTCCAAGAAAATCATCCGCGAAGATAGGAAATATTTGTGGATGGATCTTCAAATAGTTCAGGTGGAGGCATGGGAATAGTATTTACTTCGCCAGGAGGAGCGAGAATAGTCTATTGCTTTCGATTGGAATATAAGGCAACCAATAACGAGACAGAATATGAGGCAGTAGTACACGCTTTGGGGATAGCTAATGAAATGGAGTTAGAGGAAATAAGAATAACTAGTGATTGGCAATTGGTAGTTCGACAGATTGAAGGAAGATATAATTCAAGTGATTCCACAATGCATAAGTACTTACAACTCGTGAAAGAATATTCTTCTCGAATACCAAGTGTGATCTGGAGGCACGTATGTAGAGGAAATAACAGGCATGCTGATGCTTTGGCTTTCATAGCTTTAATGTTTATCAACTCCTCAATTAAACATATCCGAATCGAGCGATTAATGCAACCATCAGTGAGCAAAGAAGATGAGGATACAAAGATCATGCTTGTAGAAAATGGGGAAGCAGAAACAGAACAAGATGATGAAGATTGGCGAACTCCCATCTATAGGTATCTGGTGAAAGGAGATTTACCTCGTGACCGATTCGAAGCAAATAAAATCAAAAGAAAAGCTATGAATTATGAATTGCGATAAGGAATACTATACCGAAGGTCATTACTGGGCCCACTGCTGAGATGTTTATCACAGAAAGAAGAGGTTGAATTAATGAAAGCAATACACTATGGTGATGCTGGCAACCACAGTGGTACCAGATCTTTAGCTCATAAAACCAAAGCGCAAGGGTACTTCTGGCCACATATGCATAACGATGCAAATAATATTGCCACGAGATGCGAAGCATGTCAAAGATTCGAAAAACGGATACATGCACCAGCTACGAGCTTAAATTCCATACTGAGTGTTTGGCCGTTCTCTATGTGGGGAATAGATATCGTCGGACCATTCGTGACTGGGACTAAGCAGCGAAGATATTTAATAGTAGCAACGGATTACTTCACGAAATGGGTTGAAGCTAAACCATTGCAACACACACGAGATGGTGATATTTACGACTTCATTCTAGAACATATCATATGCAGATTTGGAATTCTTATGCAAATCGTCTCTGATAACGGGAAGCAGTTTGAAGGAGAAAATGTGAGGATGTTATTCAATGCATTCAAGATACAATAGGGAAAGTCAACTCCTCTATATCCACAAAGAAATGGACAAGCGGAGGCGACGAACAAGACAATAGCAACCACGTTGAAGAAGAAGTTAGAAGGTCACCATAAAGGATGGTGTGAGCAAATCCCAAACGTGCTTTGGTCGTATAGAATGACGAGGCGAGATGCGACAGGAATGTCCCCATTTTGCTTAACATATGGGGTGGAGGTAGTGCTACCTACCGAGATAATCATCCCCACAACTAAGCAAGAGGCATAGAAGAATGGCCTTAATTCGGATCTGTTTCTGGCGAAGTTAGATGATTTGGAGGAAAATAGAGAAACTGCGCTGTGACACATGACGAATTATCACCAAAGGCTATCCCGGGAGTATAATAAAAGAGTAAAGGACCGAAGCTTTGTGCCAGGAGAATTTGTGTTGCGAGAAATTCCCCCTATCAGAAAGGGTCAGGAGGAAAGTTGGATCCCACATGGGAAGGTCCGTATATTATAAAGAGAGTTGTGGGAAATGGCGCCTACGAGCTTGCATATTTCCAGGGAAAGGACACAGATGATGAAGGAAACATAATATATGGCGAAGTTGAGAGGCAAGATCGAAGATTGGATCACCCATGGAATCCAGTTTATATCAAAAAGTATTATCCATTGTTATGCATTGTATTAGCGAAAACATAAAAGAAAAAAGATATGTACTTACCAGCAGATCAAACATATAATGAAATATCTTTTACATATTCACGAAGAAAAGCAATCGGGCAAAATAAGACCTCTTCAACAGGCGAGTAAGACCTCATTAGGAGGCTGATAAGACCCATGAAATAAAACGGTTTCTATGGAAACTTAAACCCTTCGCCTAGGAAGGCTGGGAATCCATGGCGTGCACCTTAGTTCGCACGAAAATGCAAGGGGAAATGATAAGACCTAACGCGCGTCATGAACAACTCTCAGAGAAATAAGAAAGAGGCAATGATAAGACCTATCCGCTGGGGGTCCCTTTTATGATGGCCTTCAGTAAGAAATCCAGAAATATGACCAGGGCACCGACGTATTCGGTTGAGCTGCGGGTATCTGGGACGTTTGAAGCATTACTGGCCATGACCGTATGGCAAGTCCTGGCTATGATGCACTCGGTCCCAAAGAAACCCCACCTAGAGTGTGACTTCGTAACTATGAGCCCTATCAGAGAAGGGATAAGAAGTCACGAAAACAACTGATTATTGTAATAACCGGATGGGAAGAGCTCAACATGCATGATAGGGGTAACTTCCTTGAAGGGGCAGTCAGGGGGAATATAAAGGGACGACACCCTCCAGATTAGGGAGATGTGTGACCAAAACAGATATCATGGGGCTATACTCATGGGAGTGACTAGACCTGTCGTATTGTCGCGAAATAAGACCTCAACAAGAAAGTTAAGGCGAGGTTGATGGATTTTTATTCATACGAATAAAGATCGCCTGAGACTTCGTCGCAAAATTAAGGCCCTGAAAACAGGGTGAGGCGCAATAAGACCTTAACTAGGAGGCGTAATAAGACCTCAAAATAACAATTCGCAATTGCAAATAAGAAAAAAAAGAAAAATACCAATTCGAAACAAGAGGCAAAATAATATGAATACAAGAGGCAGAAATATGAAACAAAGACAAGAGGCAAAGTACTTGTGTATAATACATTACCGCTATAAAATAACAGTTAAATGTTGCAGGGTGTAGTCAAAAGACTTCTCGCAGGGTAATGGCGAGCTACAAAAGATAAAAAGTCATATGCAAAGGCAAGATACTCAGACTGAAATTGAACCAAGGAAAGGAAAGGTAAATAATACACGACGAAATACAGGTATGCTTCGGAACTACACAAAAGAATAAGAGGCAAGTGTATACTTTTATATTTTTTATTCTTTAGAGTATTTCCTTCGCACAAACTCTTATTCTTTGAAAGTAAAAACAGAGGAAAGCACATACTATATGTGTATATAATTAGTTTGTATGTTAGAGGCAGGAAGGTGTTAAAGGAAAGTTTAATGTTTTTACTTTCAAGAATGAAAATTAACTTCTCAAGTCTAAATTATGTTCACCACAAATCCATATTATACGAGATATATTCTAACCCTATTGATTATGTTTACCTCAAGTATGCAATAGAAACTCTGAAATAGATGAAGAAACCAAATGATGAAGATAACATTAAAAGCGCAAAAGATCAGAAATATTATGCCCCCCAAGCTTGGGAGCGCCCATTTCAAAAAAAAAAAATGTTAATAAAAGCGAAATGTCAAGAACAAAAGAACAAGATTGAAGAAATAAAATCAAGGCTGAAGGGGTAGTTTTTGAATGGGAGTAGCTCCAATAGCCTCTGCGTCGATAGTAATACCGCCAGCTCCACTGGTTTCCACTTCAAGAGTACCACCGTCAGCATCAGCAGCTTCAACTTCAACAGTACCAGTCTCACGAGGTTGATTGGGAGGATTCATCGAAGAAGAAGGTTCATCAGCTATCTTCGTGGGAATTGAAACATTGCCCTTGGAAGTTTCAGCCTCCTCCTCATCATCAGTATCTTCGCCATTTCCTTCCTCGTCTGTCAGAGTCTTCTCATCGTCAGAAGGTTCATCTTCAGAGAAAATTTCAAGATCAAGAGGTCCACGAGGAATGCCAAGTGAATCGCAGAACTCGTTGAAGAGCTTGACCTTGGAATCTTGAGCATTCCTTCGAGTCATCTTGGCAACCTTGGCAGCATCCCTCTTCATTTTGTTCATATCCTTATTCAGATCCTTGACCTCTTTCTTGAGCCTGGAAACCTCGTTAGCAAACTCATTTCTCTTACGAGATAGATGGACAACTTGATTCTTGAAGCTCTTCTCAGACTCTGCAAAGATTTTAAAAAAAAAAAAAAAGGTGAGGAATCATGCAAAAGAGATACTAAAGAATATAAAAGGACGCCTATGACACCTAAAACTACCTTCCTTGCAAAGGATGGTAGAATTCAAAGTTTGTTGGATGTCCATGTTATAATGGTCAAGCCTTGAGAGTTCCAAATTCGCTGCCTCAAGTTGAGAGCAAAGTTCATGATACGAATTATTCCATCCTCTGTCGTGGCCTGACTTAGGATCATCTTCGTCAGAACGAATTGAAATGGATCTTCTTCTTTGACGAGGTTTTACTTGCTTTGCATTCGAAGAAGTACCGGCGGACTTTTTACCTTGAAGATTTTCTAAACGGGACATAAGGAAAGTAACTTCATCTTTGAAGCATGTATTTTCAACTTTTAAATCCTCCACTTCATTGCGGCATTTACGAAGATTAACCTCTGTTTTATCTTTCCTCTTGATTATACGAGCTTTATCTTCTTTCAACCGCTTGATCAAACTCAGAGATGAAGAGTGGAGGTTTCTTGAAGTCGTGAGGTAATTTCCAACTCGTTGTAGTTCAACCTTTAAGTCTTCATTCTCTTGATGGAGGTGAAGGTTTAATTCTTCATTATTCGTGCATTCAACAGTTAAATGGTCCACTTGCGAATACAGAGTTTCTACTTTCTCATTCAAAATCTCAGCCTTAGTCACATAACTGTCATTCTGAGTTGTAAGATTTAATTTCTCCGCACGGATATCCCCAAGCAAGTCTCTCGCCTCAGAAGCATCCATTTAACGTTTCATACATTGAGCTTGACGAAAAGCAAAATAAGAAAATAAAGAAAGTAAAGCTAAGCCAAGAGTCAAACACACGAAGGAAAGAAACTTACTGCAAAGTTCATCAGCCTTTTTCTCCTGCTTGTCAGCGAACTTCTTCTCCTTAGCAAGCTCCTTCATCAACTCCTTGATACGAGCCTCAGCAATCTCCAATCTTTCACGAGACAACCTGGTCTCGACGAGATTAGCCATATGACGATTGAACTCCTGCGAAGTTATAAGTAAGAATAAGAGAGTGACTCACGAAATAATACAAAAGGAGGAAACTAAAATTTAGCATGCCCATTAAGGCAGCATGATGTTGGAGAGTCAGGTTCAGCGAAGCGTTCTCCAAGAAGGCTTGATCTTCAGCGAGGAAGGTATCAGAGCAGAAAGAGGCTAGGGATTCGAGAGCAGGGGACCTCAGAGATGCATATTTCCGAGCAGAAAAGAATATCATCTTAAGAAAATCAAGATCGGGCAAGTAGGCAGGATCGTCTACTTTGTACATCTTATTCTTGCCCCTCTCTTCCTCTTTTTTCTTGCGAAGCCTATCAGGGGAGTCTTCAACTTCGGTGACTGGAGGAGTGAGAAGGGGAGAGTCCATGTATTTTGAAGACTTGGAAGGGTCAACTTCTTGATGAGAGCTGGTCAATTGATTCTTAGGAGGAGGAGGAGGAGTATCCTGACTCGAAGCCATCTTAGAATCCTTCACCTGGGTCAAGGAAGCAAGGTTCAAAACCCTACGATGGCGCTTCGTATGAACTTCAGCAGTGGGAGCATTGGTGGTGACATTCTGCGAGATGAAGAGTTAGAAAATGACTTGGGGAAAAGAGCTACGAAGTAGAGAAGATAAAAGTACCCGATCAAGGATAGGAGACACCTCAGGACGATCACGCTTCCTGTGACCCCTAACGGACCTCGTAGTAATTAACTTGAGGACCGACAGGCTCATCATCCTGCGAGATACAAAGTTAGAAAATAATCTGACAATAAAAACGGCGAAGTGCAGTGACTAAACAATACCTGCTCAGAAGCAGGAGACTCGGTAGTAGTGTCCTTCTTGTTGCGGTCTTTGAGTAAACCAGCGGGAGGAATAGAATACTAAAAACAAGTAAGGAAAAGTTAAAATACTATAGAAGAGAAATAAATGGACTAAAAGGGAAACGTAAATTACCCCAACAGGCATCTCATACCATTGGAGCCTCCCAGGCTCGTACGCCGCGAAGTGACTATGCTTAGAGAGAGGACCAGAGCGAGCAAAGCTGTCACTATTCAAATCCCAGACCAAGGGACCTTCAACGATCAAGGGGAACATCATCCAATCTTCGTCATTAGAGAAACGAAGACAATCGTTCTTCGCACAACCGAACGGATCGACATCTTGAAGAAGAGCTTTGGAAGAATCATCCAGAGTGTTACGAGCAAGCTTAACACCCCATTTCCGGTACCTCCTCGTGGATAGGGTCTTACCAGAGTAATTCGCAACGAAAGAATCAATATTATAATCGTCCGGATTATAATCCTTTGCAAATTTTGGTACACCGCCTCTCGAGCGTATCACAAACTCATTCGCAATACGGAACACATTCCCACTAAGTTGAAAAACACCTCGCTGGAGATTGGTCAGTATCTCGTAGAAGAGGGGATTTGATGGGTCGTACAGAGGTAAAGAAAGGCCTGCTCTCAACTGACCTGCTGTGATAATGATTCTGGTAGCAGACCATGATTCATACTGAATCCATCTGTAATTCAACTCCATGTTCTTGGTTGAAGTAATAGGATGAGTAACAGATGAATCGACCGCCAGAGTTAGGGTTAAACCTTTATTCTTAAACTCGGATTGAAACTCCTCGAAAGTCTTAGAAGATGTCGGAGATGGGGTGTCTTGGGAGCCATTGCTCTAAAGACTAAAAGGGATTTTGAAAACTTATAATAGAAGGGAAATTATAATTGAAAAACCGATGAACAGAGAAGGAAATAACAGCAGCAAAAGCAGCAGCAGAGAAGAAGACTTAAGGAAAAATAAGAAAAGTAAAAAGAAGTCGAAGTATTTATAGTGAAGTCGAAGAGTAACAGGCAAAGGAAGGTCATCTAAACAGTGGAGGAAGTGGAACCGGTTACAGACGGTTACGAAGGAACGTGGCAACGTGGAAGTGAGATTTAAGGAGACGTGGCGGTTACGAATTTAATTCGAGATTCTCTTTCCATCCTTAATCCTTGCGAATGGAACGAGAAAAGGCAAAATGTAGGTACAGAAATCCTACTTGCCAGGTGGTCGAACGAGGTTGCACGAAATAGACGAAGTAAATCTTAAACAGAAGAGCTTTTATCAACCTCGAGGGAGAATGTCAGTGACTAGTCAAATCAAGTGTCAGAGTTACTTTTATGAATATTAGATCTGCGAAGTATGAATTCCTTCCTGAATCGAGATCTGCGAAATGTATATAAATAACCAACATGCGAGATAAAGACGCCTGAGCGAAAAGATAACCGACGAAGAACAAATCATGAAGCAAAGTGAATAATAGCTCCAGACGAAGATGAATTGTTGAGCAAGAAATGGGACAGCTGTACCGACAGGTTACCGAAGTTATCGGCGAAAAGAATGGAATAACTTTATTGAAAATGGCTTGGGCGAATTATAAAGCAGAATCACGTGAATTGTGTGACTACCTGCGAAGTAAAGTGAGCTGTAATCCACTACTCAGTTTGCCTATAAATAGAGACCTAGGTTCATTGTAAAAGGGATTGGATGATTTGTATGGGGAGAGGTCATGTTGAGAGAAAATAAGTTAGGGTTCTTGTGAGTTCTAATACTTGTAATATCATCACCATCATCATCATAATTATAGCTAATAAAGGAAGAACTTCTATTTCGTGTGCTTGAATCATGTCTTAGAATTGTTGTATTAACCATTTGGGTGTGCTACTGGATTTCCAGTAGTTACAAGTTTCTAAGTGTCAGAACCCAGAAACTTCAGCATAACTCACAGAGTGAACAACGACAGCAATGGTACTTCATGTACAAATTGATGTACGACTAGGGACGGCTATAATTTGTTAGAAAATGCACTGGAAAAAAAATAAACTGCAGGGAAGTAATTACCTAAACAATGTTAGCATGATTTTTCGAATATAAGAATTTGTGATTATGTTCCTTCCTAGTGTAATGCGTGAAAGACCGTTTCAAACTTTTGTTTTCTGAATCCAGGGATTACAGAAGCCATGGATTTCTAATACTAGCCTGCAAACAGTACTGAAACTTAACATGAGAATACAAAAAATTGTTTGAGAGATCGAAAACATGTTGTTAATGATAGATTACGAATTCTGGAAAAGAAGGCAACACTCAGTAAACAATTAACATAATTTCCTTGAGTGAACATATGCAGAAAATCAAAGGCTAAACCAAAAAATCTCCTTGCTGCTAAGGTCTCTGTCATGGCTTGTGTGTTTGGTCATGTATGTTTTACTCGGGCAACTGAAAACTACAATGTGTTGAAGCCCTTGGAAAATTTTGTAACTGCTGAAACATCTCGGATGAAGGATTTAGGAAACGTCTTCCTCAAATAATCACCGTTTCAAGGACTCGAGCATACTTCAATAACAGTTTAACCACCTCTATCTCCTCTGGGTACCTTTCATAAATTCGAAGTTCGATTGACTTGAGACGTGACAACAAACAATGAGGTGTTGGATTTAACACCAAATCGTACTCATTGACTTGTTGGATGAAATGTACCTGCAACCCACAAAGATGTAAACATAATATCATTACCAACCACACGCACAAAGTACCTATCGGTGCAAATTATAGAACTTGTACCAATATTACCTGATTGATGACTAGTGATTCCAAATTTGGCGAGAAGTGAAGAAACTTGAATATCGAACGCAGCAAAAATACTTGAACATGAGGAGGATCACAAACCAGTTCCAGACGCACCAAATTATCAAAGGTTGCTGAGGGAACATTTGCAATGTCAAAAATCTAGTACACAAGGCACACCAAGTTTTTACATTGTTAGACAGTAGTTTATATATAATAACATACTGTATTAAGTAAGCATCCATACCTGACAATACTCACTTGATGCTTTTAGGAGCTTTATATTAGAATACATTTTTATGAACTTGGATAAGGAATGTAGTGTACTACTGGTTCTGTTTTCACGAGCATTGCCAAAATCTACTTCAACTAGTGAAGGAAAGCTACCCACAAGAAAGCCACTCAGTAGGCAGCCCAGCCACCATACTCGATGGATATTAGATTCGGTGCATCAATCTCGATTTTAAGGTCATAAAAGGGGAATGGTAAAGAACCACCCGTCAAGGCGAAGATCTTCAGTAGAGGAGCTGAGAAAGATGTGATATCTGAATCCTTCCGACTACAATTGTGCAAAACCAATTCTTCAAGGACAGGACAGTTTGAAAAGAGTCGTTGCGTCGAAGCCACGTCCATAAATACAATCCGTGAAAGCCGAAGTACCTTAAGCTTTCGTAAACATATTGACCGTGGGATATCAAGAACATGTTGGCATTTAAAATTAAAATCCAACATTTTCAGTGATTCACAAGTGATAAGGTTTAGGGGAACCATATTGGGTCTCGGGAACTTCATGTCAAGAATAAGCTCTTCAACTTTACGCTTTATCAAGGCAGTAATCCATTCCCTCACCAGGTTTCCATCGAAGTGGCTACTGTCAAGATTGAGACAGAATTTCTGTATAGTCGATATGGTGTTAATAGAAAACAATGTACTGTCCAAAGAATCCATAAACCTATCGGTATCCTCCTGCAGCTTCGCATTACTGGTTTCTACAGGAAATTTAGCAATAGATTGCCATTCACGAAAATCAAAAACCGGAATAGATACCCATAGATTTTTCCATGTTTTAGATAAAACGGTAGTCGAAACAGCACATTTGGTTGGAAGTAATGAGAGTACATGATGAATTAAGGGTTCAGGCAGTTTACTAATCCTATCCTCTCCCACGTCCTCCATGTTGTTTTTGTTGTTGATGATGTTTCTAAATATCAAGATTTACATAACAAAGCAAGAACAAGACGGACCCTAGCTTGAATATTTACTACAACAATAAATATATAAATATTTTACCTCGGTTGTGAATTGATGAGCTTCTTCCTCTTTCTGTTTCTAGCTGCCATTCCTTCGAACTTTGTTTCACAATGTAATCTTCTTTTACGTGAAACTGAATTGATTCTAGGGTTTCCCTTAATAGAAAAATCTATGGATTTATGTGAGTGAGGAAGATTTCCTCTATAACCTCGGCGATTCTGGCCCCTAAAATAAAATTTTGACTTATAGAAATCAAAATTGTACTTTGACTTCCCTTTATCCATTTCACGTTGCCCCCTATCAACATTGGTCCGGGTTGATTTATGTCCAGATTTTTGGGTCGGAATACGGATTTCAGGTTGTGATGACAATTTTCGGATCACGGGAAAAGATTGACTCGATGAAGCGGAGAAGTTAGGTCACCAGCAAATTTGTACTACAATCCAATTAAACTTGAAGCGTCTGCGCTTTGGCCCAGTATATACTACTGTCAACACTGACAGGCATTCCCTTGTCCAATCTCCTCAGTAGAATAGAGTAAAGGCAATACCGTGGTGTTATTTGACAAATTTAAAATGCGTATCAGGTGACCTTTGGAACATTTCTTTCAGAGACGATTGGCTTGCAAAATTTTAAAAAATTAAATTGCTCATCTTATGATCCAAAAACAAGAAGCAATCATATGAGACTGTGCTTCTTATGATCCAAAAACAAGAAGCAATCATATGAGACTAGAACACTGCTACTTGGATCTCAAGGTAAAAATAAATAAAAAATTATCACCAATTTACAAAAAAAGCAATGAACACCGAAGGACCCTTTTGCTTCCTAACAGTCCACTATCAATCTACCATCCACATGTACTAAGCAGTAGCTCACTTTCTACCAGTCCCAACTCGTGGCTTCCCTTTAACCTCGGATTCCTTCAATCATAATTTTTTTTGTGAATTAGCATCAAAAGAAAGGGAAATACAGGTCTATGAAAGCTGTCTCTAGATAACAATAATCACCACTAAGAAATAAAGAGGAAAAAAAAAACCTGTGGCAGGTGGAGGAAAATGGTCGACTTAGCAGTAGCTGGATTGTGATTTTCTGCACCCTTGCTCCAGTCATAACACACCTATACAACACAAACGAAAAGGAAAAGGAAATCATAAGCCTTTGATGGAAAAACAAGTTCATGGGACATATAAGAGTTGAACTGAAAGAGAATTGAAAAATTCCAAAAATCCTGCTCTAGAAGTGCTTACCGCATATGCATATATTGAACCATCACTGTTGAATGCACTGCAAGGAATAGGAGCATTGCACCTAGACAAGGCCTGCAGAAGAAGATGAAGAGTTTATTAGCGAAACATACGTGTAATGTTCAGAAACATGAAACTTACCCCTCAACACCTTCAGGAGCTCACTAACTCAAGTAATTCAAATGGGCAACAAACGCTTGTCAAGTAAAGAAAATTTAAGCCAAAATCATGGATGACTTAACGATTAACACATGATATTTTAGATAAGTGGATCAATTGACTGATTCACATATCTGCGCATCTTAGTGATAGTCAAATGGTCATTGACCAACTATGCCACTAATCCTACTCAGCATGCCATAAGCAAACAAGGATACCTACAAGTTTTAGCATGCTATTGTTCAGTTATATCTGCAAAGACCCAATATAAACAAGTCTCCACCTTCGATCTTTCCTTTACAAATCAATTTTTTCTTAAATTTCTCTGGAATATAACAGTACCAAACTCTTTCCTTTACAAATCAAGTTTTTCTTAAATTTCTCTGGAATATAACAGTATCCAACTCTTTGAAAGGACCTTTCAAGCTGATAAATCTATGAAACCAGCAAGGCCTATAAATAGACACACACAAACTCTATACGTTAGGGGCGCAAACTTTTAGCATGAACAGGCCATCTTTAAAATTATAATTAACATCAACAACATGAGACCAAAGTAAGCAAACCATAAGAAACCAGTTAGACAAACCTTGAGTCTCTGTTTGCTATCCTTGTCCCAAAAATTGAAGGCACCATCTGATCCAGCGGTTGCAAATGTGTGATGAACCTGCAATGACCACATAAATTTATCAGGCAAAATGTGATAGCTGAAATCCAACCTACTATTATTACTAGCCTAGTAGTTATCTGTATGTCACAAACAACAATAAACAAGAAACATGACATAACATATCTATTGACAATTAGCTCCCAAGTATCTTACAGGATGAAAATTTAACGAGTTGACAGAGTATATCTCCTGTCCCTCCCTGTGGCATTTGAAGGTGAAGTTTTTCGCTTGCAAAGACTCGTCCAAATGATGGACACCAACTCTGCCCTCAATTGAGCCAACCTATGTACAGAAAGAAATTTTTTAGTTAGTCAGGAAATGTAATAGAATTTCATACGCAAAGTAGAAAATTTTCAACAAGTGAAAAAGTTACGGAACATAAAGGAATGTGGTAATAAATAACATGAAGGGTACATGACTTCCTTTTTCCCTTTTCATATGTAATAAGCTGGGGACTCGTACAACGGATAGTTGGAATTGGAACGAAGGACTCATGAAGTTAAAATATGAACCCGAAGTCATATGTCGACCCTAATGTTTGACTAACTACATTTACAATAACCAGACACACTGAAGAAAACTAACAAGAATAGTGAAAACCTCAACCAACTACAAAAAATGAAATTTAATATAATAACATAAGAAAATAAATGCCTGATACTTACAAGAAAACCTTGCTGATCTGGGAATGCAGCAACGCACCTGGTTTGATACTTCAAGGGTGATTGAATCCTCTTAAACTCCTCCTGTTAATATTCGAAACTATTATTACCCTGAGATTTGATTACCAAAACATCTGAATAAAGAAACATCACATTGTGCTATATTACTAGATAACTTTACCTGAGGTTTGTTCAGGTTAAAAACAATCAGATTTCTATCTGCTGTTCCAACAACCATCAGAGGATATTTGACAGAGAGTGAGTAACAACGTTCTGGAAGCTGTTGTGTATGGACCGGTGTTTGCTGCCTAAGGTCCCAGTACCTGAATCAATTAAGCAAAAAACTTATGAGACATTATTCAAATCAAAAAGAGAGAGCTCGCCAACAGGATTCTAGGGGATCAGTATTACAAGTACATGGAATGGAGTGCACACAAATAATCCTACTTAGCTTACACTGATGAATAACTAACTTCGTTCGCTATTGAAACTACCATATTGTAGACTAACTTTGTTCGCTATTGAAACTACAATATTGCGACTAGGCAGTGCATAAACAGTCTAAAGTATGTTTAAATTATAAGGGATATATAAGTGAATTTAATCCTTACTTGAGAGTCTTATCCCAGCTTCCTGTGGCCAAAAGATTCATCTCTGGTATCCAAGCAACTTCTTTAACAGGTGCATCATGCATAGCAACAGTCACAGGTTGACCATTAGACATCAACGGCCACATCTTTACTTGTTTATCACAGCCTCCCGAGAAAACAGTCATTCCATCATCTTTCCATGCCGAACACAAAACCTACACCAGACAAGCATACCAACATTTCAACCAAGAAACAAGCAACCAGCATTTCAGAAATCAATCACAAAAGAGTCAAGATGTCGTCATTACCGGTTGGTCATGACTAATCGCAGCTTTTGCCACACTTCCTGTATTAGCTCCTGATCTTTGTATTTCCCAACATCTAACCTGTGAATTCCCATCAACACAATCCAAATTTAAGCATTCATTCCTTCATTACCCAACAAAACCACACACACAAATAGAAATCAAGGGTAAATAAAATCCAAAAATATCAAAACGAACCTGATTATCCCAAGAAGTCGCAACAAGATAGTTGCCTTTAGGACTAAAACATAGACTGGATATAGAATCAGTAGGTGGTTGAACAACCTACAAGATCAAAAATCAAACACACTCCATACAAACTAAAACAACAACAATAATAAAGATTATCAGAAAAATTACCTCATATGATTTATTAGGGTTTTGATTACCAAGTCCACCGATGCCAGCCATTGTGTTAATATACTCAAACAAAACCTAAAAACCAGAAATAAATCAATTAAAAACAAAATTCCAAACTAAAGATTTACTTCTGAAATCAAGAAAATCAAACTCTACGGGATTCGAGTAGCTATTTTGCAAATTGAAGAACAACATTAGAATGATTTGATGAACACAGATTATTGGGTTTGATGAACCCTAAAATTTAACCAAAACCTAAAAAGAAAAGGTCGAAAGCGAGAGTGTTTTACAGTACCTGAAAGAGAGAAAGAGAGATTCGAGAGCGGGCGGGCGGGCGGGACTAGATTTGTGTTTGGAATGGGGAAGAAGAATAATGGTGGTGGGGTGTAGACAAGTATATTTATATACTGTATTCTTTAGCTTAGCGTTTGGCAAACGCGCGTATTTTTTAGCTTTTTTTGTAAGCAGAGAATACAAATACGGTATGTGTATTTTAGATCGGTGCTGATACGGAAACCAACTGAAACTTCTAAGTTCTAACCCGTTTTTATTTTGTCTTTCCATTTTGAAGTCTCAAGTCTCAACCGGTAGTTCACTCGCCGATTCAGTCTCAATTGTTCAACATATTGCACTCAGATATCGAGTTGACCCGTACAGGAAATCAAAATAGTTTTACGCCCACTACCTGAATTCTTTTGAACGGCTTGATCTAAATTGTTAAAGTCACGGTGATAATTGATAATGAGACGCAAATTTCTCAGGGTTATGTCTTGATTGATTAAGTAGAGTTATGTCTCGATAGATTAAGCGGAATGCTAGTCTTTCTGATTTGTCTGGATCTGACCCATTACATCTGACTTATTAAGTTTGACTCAAAAAAAATTACTTAGTTGTAGGGTTATAGACTTTTGGATCTAGTTAGATAGGGGTGTAGACTTCTGAATCTAGCTAGATATGTGTCGAGTCAGGTACAAAACTGTAGCTGACTCAAGAAGCTGAGTCAGAGTCAGAGTCGGACAAAGGCGTAGTAGGAACCATTGTTTTGTGTTTTGGAAAACAAAAACTGCTTTATTTACAGTTGGCAAATCCAAGTACTTAACTCAATCAGAATAAAGTAGGAAGCCATCCAAAATTCCAAATAGCAGCACAAAAAACCATTCCCAAACTAAATTCAATATTATAACCTAATTACAGTACACAAATATGATATGATACACAACATGCATTACCAATAAGCTACATCAAACAAAACCTACTTACTCTCTATGAGAGTCACAGAGTTATATATTTCATATTTACAGCTTCCTTCTAATCTGGGATCCATTTTTGTTTTAAGTTTAGCAGTTTCGACTGATAATGGATGCTAAGAATTATGGTAACACTATAATAACGAGGATCTGAATCTATGATGAGAAAAATCTAACAGCATTGCCGAGCTAGATTATAGTCTCAGCAAAAATCTTACTGTGTTTACCGTTAGGATGCTTCTCGAGGGCGGGCAGCCCATAGAGAGCTTAGGGCACGAAGACGCTGGAAATAGTCGCCTAATGCAAGTAAACCTCGAGCAGCTTGACGGGTTGTTAGGATTCGGGACATCTGTTGCAGAGTTTGTTGTCGGAGATGGTCTGCCTGTTTGCAGGACACCAAGTAGTATTAAGTTTCGTTAAAGAGACAACTAAGTAAAGGGAGGATTTACGTATACATTGATAAATATACCTGCTCCACAAAGCTCACAAGAGCTTGCAACTCGACCATCGCAGCAGACATATTAGACGCATAGTTTCCTTCAGGCAAAGAATTGGCTGCAAGAGCTAGAGAAAGAGAGTTCTGAAGTTTATCCATCCCTTGAGACAGAGCATCTTCAGCTTGTTGAGATGAATGTTGCAGGTTATATACTTCTAAAAGTTGTTGGTCCGATAGTGGTTCTATATGTGGTTTGAGAACCTGAACTCAACATACAAAAAACAAAGTCTAATTAAGCAAATGCTACCTAGAAATTAGAAGTAAATCAGTCTCTCACAATAAGAAAAAAGATGACAAACTAAACTGGGGGAGGAGTACATAAAGAACTACTAACTACTAAGATAGAGTGAGAGTGATTATTCAGGGTACACTCAAAGATGTGAAGAATGAACCATTGATAAATAAATAAAAGGAGCGAGCTATCACCTTCAGAAGTTCTGACGGACGGAATCCTCCAATCCAAAGAAAAAAACGTTCAGCAGACGTTTTCCACATGCCAGACATCAAGTAGAAGACATCTGACTTTGCAACAGCACCTTTCATGCGGAAAAGTTCATAGTAGTGGTTCATGCCGTTTTCAACAAGCATGCGCAGTTCTATATCACTTACTGAAGCTTGCAGAGCGTTTCTTAATTCAGATGTCCGTCGATTTTGTTCTTCAACCCAGTGTCCATACTCCATTTCAAAAGCAGTAACCCCTGCAAAAGAAATAATATTTGGAGATTTTAGATTTACCTTCTAATAATCAGGACCAAGCAGTAATAAGACTGTAAAGTAGCAAGAACAGAAAGTCACAGAGTTCTCATTCTAAGTGAACGGACTTTTGGGCATTTCAAAGACAGGGACAGCAGTTCAACTTTCTTTTAATTTTAACATCAGATCTTATAAGTTTATCGCAAATCTGTGTAAATGAAGACACAACTGTAAGATCACTGAACAAATTCTTATCCTAGTACGCCTGTTATGCTGTAGACATTTATGTTTTAAAAGGAATTTACCATTTCAAAAAGTAGATTCAAATGTGAATTGAAAGTCACCGAAAGTGTTGACTTTCCAATGGAAGTTTATTTTCCTTATAAGGAGGGTAGAACGGACCTCTACCACTAAGATGATTTTACGAAATCCAGAAAGAAGTATAAGGCAATAAAATTCGGTTAGTGTGTACGGATTAGAATAATAGGTTCTTGGAATCTACTATTCCAAAGAACCTAATGAATTGAAGGATCTCAGCACAAAATAATTAACAGTACACAAACTAAATCAAGTGATGAAAAACATAAGCAGCTTAGAGCATTTGTAAAAAGAAACTGGTGTATGATTGATGCTACAGGTGTACAGTATTTGACTTCGACTTAGGTGTAGAGCATGAAACTCTTCATCTAAAATTTTGATGAACAGCATTATGCTCTTAATAGATGTTTAAAATTAAAAAGCTATTAAAAATAACATTCATAGCATCTTCTTTAAACATTATTTCTTTCTCAATGCAGGTCAAACCACAAACCTGAGTTTACAGTTCCTGACAGCCCTAGATTACTAGTATCTACACCACCTACATATGCACCCTGCAGTAAATCATACATTGTTACATCATCAGTTAAACGTCTAGGTGGTGCTGGATATACTGCAAGTTTTCATGAATATTGTCAACCAACACTAGATCTGAATGCGCTTTGATTGAGGGGGGTATGATGCAATCATTAGAGTAATTTGGGTTTGGACTCTACAAATTTGGTAGAATAGTTGTGAAAATTTGTAGTTTTTCAAACCTACGCAAATTCACACCCACTTCTACGAAATTTCATAGGTCTCATTACCAATAATCATTCTGATGATTGCACCTACAATCAAATCACATTTTAACCAAAATTTAGCAGAGAACCAGTAAAAACTCAGCAGCATATCAAGCACAGCTTCATTTTATTCATCAACTAAGAGGAAATGGAAGAAAAAAAATCTCCACAAACCTGTTGTCTAGCTCTGCCAAGCTCCTGTTCAATTTGTGTCAACTTCAACCGACTAGTTTCCAATTGTTGAACATAGGCCTATCAAAATAACCAATAAAAGTTGTTAGTCTCAGGAAACCAAAAGCAACTAATTTATTCACCGGAACTGTTCTTAAATGTTTCATCGTACCTTTTTCCGCAAACGACTTTTTCGTGCAGCTTCACGATTTTGTGCAAGCCGTCTTAGTACCTGTACGCATAATTATCATTCGTTTAAAAAGACTAGATTGAAATCAAATTTTTCTTAGCAATGTTAAGTAGTGTTTACACAAACTGATTCCAAATCACTAGACACCATATTGTCAGACAGAATTTATTCTAAGAGAGTAAGGATGACACGAATTACAGAACAATCAAAACAAATGGTTTACCTTCTCAACGGGCTTGCTCGCTTCCTGATCGTACTTTTTCGACGACCCTATTGTTCCATTAGAATTATCCTCAGACTGAAAAAGTTACATCCAATAAATGAGACACAATCTAAAAACGAACTTATCACCCCAATACCCAAGCACCATATAGAATTAAAGTTCCGAAATCCCACCTTGTTATCAAGTTTACCATCGTCCTCCACAACCGCTGACACACATGTATTTGGACTTGTATCTGCCCTAAATGGGTTCCCCCACATATTAACCTGATGAGATTGTTGATATATACCCATATTTCCAGAAGTTGCGTACTGAGTTGTCGGAGTACTCATACTGTAAACTAAGAAACACACGGATCAAAAGTTCATCAGCTCGAAACTCATTCCCCTATACAAAACAGTCAATTTAGTAAATAATTTTGGAACCAACACAGTCTAAAATATTGAAAACCTGACATGAATTAAGCACTTACATTGTTGAAATCCTTAAGTAGAACAACTTGAAACACCATATTGAAGACCAATCCGAGAGCGCGAAAAACACAACATCAGTAACTTATACCTCCAAAACTGCGAAGACGTAAACAAAATCCAATTACCAGAGCAATTCATGCTGAAATCAACTCAAAATGATCAAAACTACCAATAGTCAATACAAATCAATCAAACAAGCATCACATACACGAATTTAACTACCTCTACCGACAAATCAAAGTAAAATCCAATTCGAATTATTCCTCAAAAATGGCTGAATCAACACTGTTTAGCCCAAATTCAGAGTATCCCTGTACCAAATGGAGATAAAAGATAACTTCAGATGATTTCTCCTCCAAATGAAATCAGTTCCCGGATTAGATACCAAAACACTGAGAATTTCTTACTTGAAGAGCACCAAATAGGAGGAATATTACTCTGATCGAAACCTAATTTAATCACACCTTTAATTGAAATTTAACAATAATTTTTATCGAAATTATTATTCTGAGCAGTATTATTTATAATTATCTTGATTTTTGTGCTCTCCGTAGAAAAGAACTCAAGTCCAAAAGATGCTGGAGAGAATTTACTAAACTGGGCTTTGTTTAAGCACACACCTGCTGTATCAGTATTACTGTACAGCTATTATTGATATTCCATCATGTACAGTAGAAGATTCTACTTTGATGATGTTATAAATGACATCATTTACCCTCTATGATCTGATACGCTGTGTTAATCTAGAGTCTAGACTGTGAACGAGATTTTCTAGTGCTATTTTTGGTGATAGAAAAAAAAGTCCTTCTGTATGATGTGATTGGAAGAAAATTTCATTTGTAACTGATGGACAAGAAATGCAGACTTGTGGTTGTACTTTTGACTTTTTTTACCTGCCAGTGTGAGCTGCATTTTTACATTTCTTGGGCCTCTTGGCCATACATTGCACAAGAAATACAATTGTAAGAAAAGAAATAAACGAATAGCCGCCCACAGTATAACGATTGAAGAATCTACTGGACCGAGGTATTACTGATTTGATTAGTTTTAAGAAAATTAGCGGATATCTCTATGATAGAATTATAAAATTAGCGTAGAATTCTATCACCTCAAATTCGGAAGTTACGAGCATTATACTTGTGTTTATAAATAATTAGTTCTAGTTTTATTGAGCGTTATAAACATAAAAATGGGAAAGAGTTAGATGTGCAAAATATGAAAAATGAAATTGATCTATATGATTGATATTTTATTACTACAACTTACTATATGCAAGAAAGATCCAAGATCAGCGGTTTCTTTATTCTGAATTATATGATCTCTTCCCGGACACACACCGGACCAAGAACTTCTCCTTAGTTTCTTGAGATCTTTGAGTTGGCAGAAAGAAGAGTACACTGCTGTCTGCTAATGAGCACATATGTTGAGTTTATTGGCTACTAAAAAAGAGAGAAGAGTATTTGAGTTTGAGTACTAGTCAAGCTTAACAAGTATATTAATTTTCATTCATTCATGGAAAGAATCTTTGAAATGATATATACTATTCTTTTGAGTGAATATATATATATATATATATATATATTTCATCTCTGATGGATACCCACTAACAATCACCAAACAAAAGTATGCATCCCTTTCTTTCCTTTTGAATAGGGAGAGGAGAAGAAGAAAGGACTTTTGGATTCTTTCAACACATCACTTTGTCTCTTGGAGAAGCTTAATGTTCAATTATACTATGCGCCTACTTTGTCTAATTCTATATACTCTCTTTTCTTTAGGGTTTAAAGTTAGTGCATAAACTATTCTCAAAACAGTATTTTATTTTTTATCAAAAGATAGATGGATGATGACCACAAAATGCAAACAAGATAAGATAGTGTAAGCAAGCAAATACGGAATTTTATAGTGTAAAGTGAAGTTATAAGTGGATCTAACAAAAAAATGTCGTTGCTTTTCTAATTTGTTAGGTCATGTAAGTGTGTCACCAATTATATACGTAGTGCATCAACTTTGCAGTTGTCTGGCTAGGCTTTTTTCGATGTACTGTTGGCTGACAATAATTTAATTAGTGGCCTGTTGGTATTGCCTATTCCAATGTTTGAGGTAGGATCCCCCACTGTGTGTACTACACAGTTGAGAATGTGGATTCTAGCTACTGCATAGATATTTTTGAAATCCATATTTGGGAAAGATACCTTCTCCACGGCACTGATGATTCTGTACAGAAGTCTTCTTAAAAAAATATGTTCGTACATATAGTTTATTTAAGAAAACGCGTAAGCATTAAGTGTATTGAAAAGCATAGATTGATTGAAACTTTTCAACGCAACACACCGTATGAGACAGAATAAGAGGCTCACTACTACCCATTTATGATCCAAATGCTGAGAGTGTTGCCCTAGTCCATTGATTCCCCTCTCGGTGGCTAACCACTGTGAGTGTAGAAGATTCAGTAGGAATATTGGTTTCTGTGTTGCTGGTTTCTAACAGTGGGAAATGGAGAGCAGAGAGGATCAGTATTTTATGAGGGTTCCATAGATATAGACATGTAGCAGTGGTCAGTGATGCATGATGAAGATTCTGCGTTCTTCTTTTTTCTTTCTTTTTTCTCTCAAGGGTCACATCCAACTGCTCAGCACTGCAAAACCCAAAACAAATACTAGTAAGCAAAATATCCCCTCCTGGTGAAACTATCAAGCTCACAACCACGCATCATTATTTTCTGTCATGGTCCATATATGGTATCGAATTGTTTGTTTCCCTCTCACAACCTCCCACCCTTCTCCCTCCCATCAGTAATAAAAATTGACACGTTTTTAAGAATTCACTACCAACTCCAATAAGAGGTCGGGTGAAAAAAGCGTTTTCTGACTTGAGAAAATCTGTTTTTATGCACTAAGCGGAAGCATGAGCCGCTCCATGTTTTTTCATTACTAGGAAAAAAAATCCAAGCGGCTAAACATCAGCCGCTTCCCCTCTTCTTCTTTTCTTGAATTTTGTTAGTAATAAAAAGAGCACTTGGGTGAGGAAAGTGTAAAAGAGTAAATGAATTAAAAAACGGGTAATATCCTTGAGAAACACATTTTTAGCTGATAAAGGTATTTTTTTTTCCCCATCCGACTGATTTTCAGCTGCTTAGCCTCCATTGTCAAGCTAATTTTGTACTTCTTCATATGGAAGATAATAATATAAAAGGTGTCTAAAATTTGGAAATAAATAAGTTACTCTTTTTTGTAAAAGTTGAAACTATTTAAAATCAAAGCTGATGTTGTTAATTGTTGCATCAATCATTTTAAGGTTATGCACAATTTTGAAATAACCAATCATGATGTTAAGATCTTAAACCTGATTCCTTCTATCATTTTTGAGGATGATAATAGCGTTCTCATAGATGACTCGTATCCTTTGAAAATAAAAATAAATAAATGTTTAATTTAAAATGATAGGTGACAAAGCTTCTTGATTTAATGATTTTCCACCAATGTAGTCGATTCCGTCTCTCGACGAGATTCTCGATATTTGGGGCGAGAGGAAACTTACAATCTCTTAAAGATGCTACCATATATATCATCGTTATTTCTCCTAAATAAATTTCAAGGTTTACTTAAAATTAGAAGTTGGTCAGAAGTTGCACTGAATTCCTTGAAAACTCCTAGCATCTGAAAATCAGGCCACAAGGGTTTGCCTTGGCAGTTTTTGAAAATCGGAAGGAAGGGGGTTTCCTCTATTTACTAGTTGAAGCAAGACAAACACTTTCGAGTCTTATTTTGATAATCTTAAATTCAAACCTGCATAATGGAAAATCAAAACTTTATCTCCGGCAGGAAAAGCTATTATGATATCTACAGTCACTTGACCTCCAACATTTATCAGATGAATTGTTTCAAACTCTCAAAACAAACATACGAGGAGCTAAATAAATTGTTTTAAGTTCTTGTATCAGAGCATCGCTCGGTCAAACTCACAAGTTTTTCTATCTCAAGCTTGTTGCCAATATTAGATGTACAAAACTATACCTTGATTTCTAGTCTACTAAAGTCAAGTCTAGGACTAATATTATAGTATGATAGTTGAGTATCAGACACCACTGAATAACCCTCGAAGATTGAAGATTAGAGAACAAAGGAAGACATTTGCGAGAACTTTATCAACGAAGAGGTATGTGAAGACTGACATATCCTATTTACTCGCGGCATTTACCATTCTATCTTATGAGACTATGTCGTATGATTTTAGTAGATTTGATTTTGCAAAGAAGAAATTTTGAGGTCAAGCTTGTCTTATTTAACTCTCGAAATATGATTCAAGCAATGGATGTTCGCAGATCCTTAGCAATCTTAGTTAGAAGAATTTATTGTTCACAAAGTATTTTTGTTTCAAGATGATCATTCAGAAATTACCCAAGCAACAATACATATTGCTTATGGCTATTGAGAATGTTTCAAATTAATTACGTGAGAAAAAAATATGCTTAGCATTAGGTATACATACTTGTATGTTATACTAAAGCTAGTATAAATTCCGTGAACTGTATAGGTTCGCAAACCCGGTTTGCAAAACCTTTACATTTGAGTCCAGGAATCAGGTAGGTTCACAAACCCGGTTTGCAAACCCCTACTATATGTCTTTCATGAACTGCTAAGGTTTGCAAACCTGTTCAGTTCTAGTATTATTAATTATTTCGTTGATACTCTATATTATCATGTTCGGTTTTGCTATAAATCTCATAGACACTTCTAGCATAACTCTATTCACAAAATCATTTTGTGCTTGTGGATCATTGGTTAGTCTTGAGTGTTATTTTACACTGCTATGTGCATGTAAGTTCAAAGGCTATATAGCCGCTATGAACCCTCATTGTGCACGGTTCCAAAATCCTAGACCATAATGCATATTTTTATGTATAAGTTCAAGGAAGATATCTCACATGCTTAAATGAATTCCTAATAAAAACTTCATCTAAACTCAGAAAGTGTTGTCTTAAATTCCAACCAACCCTTGCTTGAATTCAAAGATACCCGAAGCTTTGAAAATCTATAAATAGAGAGACTCCTGCAACAGGATTTCTAAATCTCTGTTACTCTTATATCCTAGTTGCAAACATATAGTCGTCCCATATAACCTAGGTTCTTCGTAAAAATGTATATTATAGGTTACGACTTTGAAGCCTTCACGTAGGAATTCGTGAATCCCGGTATCCGGTTCTTTTTCTTATTGGTCTTTGAAGACTTCACATAGGAATTCATAAGGAACATGACTGTAGCTGAATTGCTTGGAGGGTTAATTCAGTCTCAACCACATTTTAGTCTGAAGTCTGGTAGCAATCTAGTATCTGTAGCGGTACAATATAGTGCGGTGTTTAAAGATGGACGAGGTCCCGGGGTTTTTATGTAGCTGTAGTTTTCCTCGTTAACAAAACTTATGGTGTCTTGTGTTTTTCCTTTTCCGCATTATATTGTTTATCTTTATAACAGGAATATCACAAGTAGTACACAATCATTTTAAATAGTTTAAGTCCTTATTATTTGAGACCAAAACAAGGCTCGTTCTTGTTGAATTCATATCTTGAGAGATAGATTGCAAGTTTTATACTTCTTAGAATTCAAATCCTCATAATTCGAATACACTCTATACATAGTAATCGTGGAAGAGAAGGAGATAAACTCTATATACAATCTGCTACAAGGGTCTTTGCTTTAACCTACTTGTGATAGTACTAGGTTTTGTCCATACAGGTTTACGAAAGAAAAGGTTGGTGGTGTACATAGTACAATCTCCTTTTCACCTTGAATTTTGTTTGCAAACTTAAGATACTAGGACCATGAATATGATTTCTTTAATAGTGCGACAATTACAAAGATTTGCTGGAAGTTAATAAAATACAAGGACTCTCTTCGGCCGATTATGGTAAAGGAAAAATAATTTAGGGAGGAATATCCCTTTAGAATAAGAACAATACCAAATGCAATTACTCTTGGATATGGAAAGAAATTATGGAAGGTATATCCAACATATAGGAAAACATCTACTAAAATTATTATATATGGGAAGGTTAATATATGGGATGACAAACTTAAAAGAGGGAACCATTATTCTTTCTAAACTCCCCAACTAATCTTATCATGGTTAACCACTTATTAACTATTGTTGGTACCTAGCGTATGGAAAAATTGGATCAATTGTTTACTTAAGATGGATGCAAAACTATTACTGATACTTCTTATTACATTTAGAAAGAGAAAGAAGTGATATCGAGTTTGACTGACAAAGACAACTTCATTGTGGGATGTATATATACCAGCACAATTGAAACTCATTATAGAAATGGGGTCTAAAAACTCTGATTGGTTTAAATTTTGAAATTTGACACGACCAGATTTTCATATGGACATGTGTTCACGACATGCATTCTTCCAACAAATGCTAAAACTGCAAGCATCTTGCACTACATTGATCTTATTTGAAATTCTTGTAATAGTGGGGAGGAAAGAATTTCTCATATCTACATGCAGTGCCCCTTTGCAATATGTTATTGTCAGCTTTTATAAGAGTAAGAAGTCTAATCTTTGGAAGTTGTACAATGGTCCAAATCTGGTACAACTCCTGGTTCCAAAACAAATACTTATTTAACAACTAGGTACATGTTCACGCAACTACTTGCCGGTTTATCTACAAAGTCAGATATGACAAAATCTTCAAGAAAATTATTCCAAATCCTTTAAATACTCTCAAAAACATCAAACAACATTTATGTTGTTGTAACAGGATTATCCATTATCAAGGGCATATCCTCTATATAGTCTTCATGTAATTCAAGAATTGTTTCTGGCAGATTAGATACCCTCACAAAGAAAAGTTTGGGACACAAATAAGTATTTACATTATGCGGAATCTTGAAAAATAATTAGTTCAAGACTAACATTGGTTTATTTATTGTGACTTTCTCAGGTTACTACATTGGAGCAAGAGGTTGTTCATCATGCAGACTTAACAATAGAGATTAAACCGAGAAAAGTCATATCTATCTTTGAGGCGAGCTAAATATTTCCAAATAACTAATATTGAATTTAAAGCAAAGAACAATCAGATCTTACAGTATATTAAGGAGGGTTACTAGGAAAAAGTCTAAGCAAAACTCTCCCTAAACTTCCATAGAAATATAAGTCAGAATAACCATGATATGCATGAAGTCTCTTTTGTTATGGGAAACTTATCTATCATTCAAAGGTAGGAAAACAATTAGTCGACTAATTTTCTTTGATTATTTAAATCAATTTGTCAAGAATCTTTTAACTGGAAATGACCGAATCTTAATTTGTTATTTGACTAGTTGGGAATTGAAAATTTGTGTTACGATACTCTGCCAGATGATGCCATCTATTTCTCTCTGGTGGACAACAATGTTTCGCCCAAATAAGATTTTTTTTTTATCTTTCTCTTATACAAACATAAAAAAATTATGTTGCTATCATTGTCACTGTACAAATCCAATTCACTTCGAAGTCACTAATTTTCATTTTTTTTTCCAGCATATTTGTAATGAAATAGGTTTTTATTGAAAAACATTCTCCAAAATCGGCTGTCATTGCAATTAAAACCTAGAATATACACCATCCACAATATGCTAGGAAAAAGAATATTATTTCCTATCCAATTTCATAATATAATTTTCCGCAAGAAAATTCAAGTTACAAAATCGCATGTGGAATTCAATTTATTCGAATATCTTTATGTATTTCAATAACATGAAAGCTGGCGAGGTCGAAATATTATATCATAGCTGATTTCGACTTTATTCTTTATATGTAAAGAACACCATCCGTAATCATCTTGTTGTTCTTCAATTTCTTAGTCGGTTATGTGGAATCAGTTAGGATATTTACTTTCCCTAGACGATTGTGAGATATAAAAAGTTATACAATAAAAAAAGTGGTATTCGAGCTCATTTGAGACTCGTAAAATGAATAATTGCAGCACTAGATTCTTTAAATGCCTCATTTGATTCTTCTTTTTCCTCATCATAATCTTCATTTTGAGTTTGGGGTAAAAAGAATCATGATTCAAAGAAAAGCATTCATTATAATGTATAACTGTAATTTAATTCACTAAAACATAATCAAGTGAGAATATTCCTGAAGCCTAATTTAAGGCATACTGAGAGCTTCCAAGGAATATAAATTGATTATTTTAACTAGGGTGGGGTGATAAGGGGTGGCCTTAGGGTAGATAAATTGTTTAACTACCCTTGATTAATTAATTTATTCAATTTATTCAACTTTTTCCCCCTTCTCTCTTCTCTCATTGCAAGCAAATGTACACTAAATAGTATTTCCCACAAACTCATTGTTAGAGCGTTTCTCGGTCGAACTCACAAGTGTTTCTCTCTCAATCTTGTTGTCCAATATAGTTGATCAAAACTATATCTTGATTTCTAGTCTACATTTAGTCAAATCTCGGATTAAGATAGAAGTATGTAGTTGATAATCAGATATGACTGCGTTCTACCATTTGAAGGCGAAGATCAACAAGAGCTCTGGAGAACTTCTTCAACAAAAGGTAAGGGAAGACTAAACCACTTATTTCTCAAGTTTTCACCTTTCTATCTATGGTACATTGTCGCATGACTAAATTAGGCAGTTTATGCATAATATAAATTTCGATCCAAGTTTATCTTGAATACCGTTCTCGAAATATGACTAATTAAATTTAAGAACATTTGTTCATACTTAATGAATTTGGTTGATAAAAATTTATTGTTTATGACCTAAATTATGATTCAAGATTTAATCATTTGAAAATAGCCTGGAACAGTGATATGTATCATTGATGTTATTCAGGAATTTTTCGAATTTATTATTAGAGAGATATAGAACTACTGTTAATCTGGATACAAGACAATATGCATACCAGTTCACATATAGGGAGAACTGTTATAAGTCCGGATCCGCAGTATATGTACCCAGTACACGTACTGGCGTAGCTATAGTTCGGCAGAGACTTTTTGGTACGCATACCCGGGTATCCATACCTCAAAAAGTATGTTGACTCGTGAACGAGGAAAGGTACACATACCTAGTATGAAAACAGGAAAAAATCTATTGATTCAAAACCGAAAAGGTACCCATACCCAGTATGCAAACCATAAAAGAACTATAAGTTCCTGAACTCGTTTTTTCTTAAGGGTACACAAACACAGTACACGTACTATGGCAAACATATTCACGAACAGGTACAGTACACGTACTTACCCTATCGAATAGTTTCAGATGCATCAGAATTATTTCTATGAGATGATTGGCATTTGAACAACTCTCTAAAAACACTGTACACTACACGAAATCAGGGAATTTGTAACGTCGAAAAAACGTTAGTATCTATATATTGTAACGTCAAAAAAACGTTGGAAATGTGCCGTTATTATTAGTGTTACAATATTTATCAACGGTTCATTTCGTTACAATAAATTTTTATTAAATAACGGTTTCATTCGTTGGAATAAATACACCAACGGTTATCTAGTAAGCACAAGATTTATCTGATGTTATTTTGTTGTAACGGATAGCCGTTATTGTGCAGATTTCAACGGTTAGCCTGTAACAGTTCGGTGTATTAGAAACTGTAACGGCAATTTTGTGTGTAACGGTTGACTTATTTCCACCTGTACTTCCTTATAACAGCTACAGCAACGATTTTAATCGTTGTTTAGCTGATTGTAACGGGTTGGATTTAACAGTTATTCTAACGATTCACAACCATGATAGCTCAGTGTAACGACTGCCGTACGACATGTGTCAATCGTTTCTAACGTTTACAGTAACGGCTTCAAACGTTGATGATTGATTATAACATTTTGTATATAACAGCTTGTTGTAACGATTCGATTCGATATAGCTGACTGTAACGTTTGTTGTATGCCCCGTGTCAATCGCTTGTAACATATAGACTAACGGCTTTAGACGTTAACAATTCATTGTAACAGTAATGAATTTGCCAGGTGTGCTACTAACAGATTTTATAACGTTGATTCGACGTTGGTAAAAAAAAATAGTTTTCAAAAAAAAAAATGTTTTTACTGTTGTAAATAATCTCCCATAATTGGACCCTGCAATGCAATGCAATCCATTTCTGAAGATGCAATACAATTAGTTTCTGAAGCTGCATTGCAATTCATTTCTGAACCTGCAATACTGAATCTGAGACCCATAATTCAATCTCATTCCAAAGTACATACATTCTCATTCTAGCAGCACAAGGAATTCATTCATTCAATTATTCTGGAATTCATTTCTCATTCCACAATACATATTCATTCACAAATCCATACAACAACCAATTGAACGAAGGTTTGTTTCCTAATTCATTCACATACACAAGTATATACGATTATCATTCTTACATTGAAAGAACTGCTTAAGCCTAAAAAAATACATGGTTCCCTATATGGTTATAATCAAATGACAAGGGTTGTGTTTTTCAGCAGTTTCTAAATATAAAAGTGTTGTTCTGCATTATACCTTGGCTGGAAAAAAGTTGTTCATGATCATCCAAAAGAAGTCATCCTCTGACATCAGAGTATCCTTAACCAGCTCATGGCATCAGCTATTTCCATCGATTCCAGTATCCTAACAAAGCAACAAAAATGAAACAGAAACTAAAATTAGAAACAGCTCTCATAGGAGAAAAAGATTCATTCAGTAATTTCGGCAATTCATTTACATGTTCATTGTCATTCTGCAATACATACATTCTCATTAAAGACCAACCAATTGAACAAAGATTTGTCTCATCATTCATTCAGATAACTAAGTATATGTGAGTGAAACAACTGCTTGATGCAAAAAAACATACATGGTTCCCTATGTTATAAGAAAATGACAAGGTTGTGTGTTTCAGCAGTTTCTAATATAAACAAGTTTCTAATGCATACATAATCATTGTTTTTATATGAACATGACAACCTAAGCATCAAAAGTTTATATTTGACAGACTTGTCACTGGGAATTTAAATACATGGTTTCATATGTTAAATTAAGATGACAACAAACAATGCACTGATATAGCAAGACTTTACTCACCAATTAATAGAAGTAGAGAAAAGAATGTCTCGCTTGGTACAAGTTCTTTCCCTCGCTTGGTACAGCTTTGCAAGGCCAACACTGTCTCGCTTGTTTAACCAGCTTCATGATTTACCCTCACGCAGTGGGACTGATCCGCTTCAGGTGTTCGCTTCAATGAATTCTCGAAAAACAAAGATAATGGTACCATCAGTCAACCAAATTTTCAGTAAGTAATGCAAGAAACTCTAATGTATCAAGAGTTTACCCACCAACTGTAATTACGGTGGTAAGTTGTACCTTTTGGAAGGAATCATGTGAAGCACATACTCAAAGGGATCACAATAGGTAATGCAAACAAACCTGAGATTACAATGACTTGTCAACTCTCTGCAGTAGGTATTCTCCAGCTTCCAGTGTTAGCATCAGTGAAACCTCACAAAACAAAAAGAGAATTATAGCGTGTAAGTGTATCAGCCGGAGGTAGCGAATGATAACAAGAAAACTAATAATTATAATAGTTCAGTCACCAGTAAAATTAGAGAGGAGAATGTTTTGCTCGTCAGGTTAGCTGCATTTATCTCCTTCAATTACAGCAAACCTAACGACCATAACATCTCCACTCCGAAAACTCTATGGTAGTAAGTTGTACCTTTTGGCAGAAATCATGTAAAATACATACTTGAAAAGAATGAATAGATGTAGCTTGAAGAGATCATAATAGGTAATGAAACAAACCTGAGATTAAAATAACTTGCCAACTTTCTCCATAGTAGGTAATCTCCAGCTTCGGGTGTTAGAATCCATGAAACCTTGCAAAACAAATAATTATCAGTCAGATACATGGCAGCTGAATAAGCAAATGACATATTTGAAGAGATCATAATAGGTGTGGGTAACAAACCTGAGATTAAAAAGGAGACTAGCGGTATCCCATGCTCATGGGATTTGCATATATGAAAGAAACACAACTGATAAACTTCTGTATCAACATTCTTGTCCACACCAAAGTTCCTGAAAACATACAAAAAAACGATATGAAATATCAGAAGAGGATACAAGGTTGCCCCTCTTCCCTCCTCCTTTACACGTGCTAGGGACCGACATTTAAAATGGCGGAGTTAAAAAGGGGAGGGGGGACAAATAAAAGCAAGTAAATAAAAGACATCCATATATAGATATACACAAAGGAGTACAACTCGATACACTCGGAGAAGTGTATTTTTAAGAAATGTTTAAAGTGACAGAAAACTGAAAGGAACTTTTCTGGGGTACACTATAGCCAGAGAGTGAAAAAAGACTCCACAAAATATAAGCAGTGGTATGTATATATTAATGTAAGGAAAGCTGCACAAAAAACTATGCTTCAAACTGCTTAGTCTAGATCTTGCAGGACCAACCAGTTTGCAGGCAAGACTAAGAAACGTTCAGAGTTACACTCTAACTACGAACTCTAACTAAAGAGTGACTAAATCAAAAGAACACAACAAAATATAAGCAGTAGCATAATTATAAAAAGTAAGGAAAGCTGCACCAAAAGATAAGTTCCAAACTGCTTAATCTACCGTTGCAAGACCAACCGGTTTGCAGGCCAGATTATAAATCCACCTAAAACATAATCATCCAATGTGAAGCATTTATCCTGGCCTTGAGGAGCATCGGGTACATGATAGTGCACATCAAGAACACCCTCAATGCATACCTTCCTCTCGTCATGATTAACACTCACCCCATGACAGATTTCTCCATGCAAGTCGGTAACCACATAACCTGTTGCGACTGTCTCCCTTTTTATGTTAACAAGACGAACTTGAGGCTCTCCTTCAACAGGTATGGTATTAGCAGCAGCACCAGGTTGAACGACCGGAGAATGTATATCAGGGACTTGTGCTCTGCTTTGACAATTGGCATTGTTCTGTTTGCTTGCCATGAAACTGAAAACAACTTATAACCAAAACCAACCCATTCAATTCAATAGTTGATTAAAAAAATTATAATCTCTAACTATAAAAATTAAGGACGTAAATGAATTACAGATTGAAGCTCACCTTTGAGAGAACACTTAACTCCTCTTGGGTCCTGTCCATCCTGCTTTCTTCATTACCAGCTGGAGTAAATGAATTGGCTTTTGCACTCGCGGCTATTGAAGAACCAAGTTTTCCTTGTATTGCTTGCTTCTTGGTAATAGTCGATGAAAAGCCTCGGCAATAACTTCGATTAGATTCATCACCAAAAACTTCAGTAACTGGATCATTGGTAATATCTACAACAGCCTCAAAACCAGCTTCAGATTCAACCTTTCTCTTTTCTACGGAAGCCTTCACTTTTTCCTGAAATCCAAAAGAACCAAACTGTAAACAATTAAATTTATTTGAACTCTGAACAACATATGATGGTCCAATACTCACATATGCTTCAACTGCACTTGGATGTACAACTCCATTTTTCCTTACATGAGCCAGCATCCAGCTCTCACCACGGCACTCAATAACCCTACCTTCTTTTTTGGCCTGTACAATCAATATGGTCAGTAAGGGTTGTCCAAATAAAATAGTTTGAGAATTTAATGTTCAGACCACTAGGTTAGAAAGTACTTACAACTCTGTAGGATTTGTTGGCATTGGAGAGTCTACCTAAACAATGTCGAATCCTTCTCTTCCGCTGGTTCTCAGCATATCTAGCATACTTTTCCTGCATGCCAGGCTGGTACTCATTATGCACAAATCGTTTCCAAACGTCATCATTAACACCATAAGGGCATGCTGCATCCATCTCTTCCCGAGTCTTAAGCTTTTTCAGAATGTTAAGGCGTAACTCCCATTTGAGTGAACGAAACTTCTGGGGAAATATTTTTTGGACAAATGGCCTGACAAGAGACTCATCATATGCGAAACAAAATTTGTCCTAAAACGATGAAGTATTTTTTCCAGTCGTAAACAATAACTAGGTAGTTGGTCTATAAACACTGATATGTATAAGTGGAGAAAACCATAGAATAAAATTCATAGGAGATAATAAGTTACCATGAGCAGGTTCCATACTTGGTCCTTGAAGGCTGCAGGAATGAGCCTCCAGTCTTTGTAGTCAATTGGACAGTGAACTCGAATGAGTTCCCCTGCATGAGTTGCAAACTTTGATGCATATTCGCCAAATGGTCTTCCACATTCATCTATTTCCACAAAGAGTCTGGGTGGAAGTTGTGTCTCCTCCAAGTCAGAATCAGATTGAGTTTCATTATTAGATAGAAAAGCTTCATGAGATTGAGAACCATTTGCATAACCACCTTGAGATGGAGTACTACGAACATCAGATGCAGAACCAGTTTCATTGGTAGACACAACATGATCTGAAGAGTGAGGATCCTAACTTGACAACATCTTCATACCAAACAAACCAAACAACAAACAACATATTAGGCATTTGAACTAAAATGAGAGCAAACCTAGCAGTGAACTAAAATACAAAACCTCAAGTTCTGGTTGAAATCTATGGAAGGAGATTACAACCAACAAAGGTATAATTTTAAAGTAATAAGAACAACCTATGAATAAAAAAATTCATAACCATGTAGAAACCCTGAGTTTGGTTGTAATCTATGGAAAGAGATAACAACCAAATACCAAGAATTGCAAAGCAGTAAATAACAACATACAAGTAAATCTATGAAGGAGGTACCAACCAACAAAAAAGAAACCCTAATTTGAAATAAATATTCGAAAGTCAAAGCTACATAGATTACATCTGGAAAATGAATGAGGTACAGAGATGTATGCGAGGTAAGAGGTACGGAAGAAGAAAGGGGTATAAGTGAGAATCGCGAAGGAGGATGGTGAGAATGAAGGGAAAGAAATTAAGATCTTCATCTCCCTATGTTTATAGAGAAGGATTAGATTTGAAATCATTCTGAAAATTTGAGAAGGGGGGAAATGAAATTTGAGAGGGAATAAGAAAATGTTTCTCAAATTTGAGAGGGAATTAGAAAAGGTTTCTCAAATTTGAGAGGGAATTGAAATCTAAAAGATGTATCAGAGTGGGGTTTTGAGAGGGAACGAAATTTGAGACCCAAAATTGAAACCTTACTTTTTCGGACAAGAGAGAAGAGTACAATAATAGAGGATAGATTTGCTTTTCTCTCAAAATATCTAGGTCAAAGGCGTCCGGATCAAGGTAAAGTTGGTCAAAATTGTGGTCAAGTTGATCAAATTTGTGGTCAAGTTGGTCAAATTTGTGGTAAAGTTGGTCAAAATTGTGGTCAAACACATAATCGGAATCAAAACAAGGCATACTAAGTTTGCAAGATTACCATCTACAGACCCAATGTTCTCTTCCAGGTGAAGTTGAGATGTCAAATATCAGATTGGATGGTTCCTCAGTGTATTCTTCCATCTATTATGGAACTATGCTTACAGGATTACCATATACAGACCCAATGTTCTCGTCTAGGTGAGGTTTGAGATGTCAAATATATCAGATTGGATGAAACTGCAA
>JAJJMB010017069.1:1845681-1868471 GCA_023531105.1 Papaver atlanticum
AAACTGCAACCTATTATTGAACTCAGGTTGCAAGATTACCATATACAGACCCAATGTTCTCGTCCAGGTGAGGTTTGAGGTGTCAAATATATCAGATTGGATGAAACTGCAACCTATTATTGAACTCAAGGTGTAAGATTACCATATACAGACCCGATGTTTTCGTCCAGGTGAGGTTTGAGATGTCAAATATCAGATTGGATAAAACTGCAACCTATTATTGAACTCAGGTTGCAAGATTACCATATACAGACCCGATGTTTTCGTCCAGGTGAGGTTTGAGATGTCAAATATCAGATTGGATGAAACTGCAACCTATTATTGAACTCAGGTTGCAAGATTACCATATACAGACCCGATGTTCAAGTCCAGGTGAGGTTTATGATGTCAAATATATCGGATTGGATGAAACTGCAACCTAATATTGAACTCAGGTTGCAAGATTACCATATACAGACCCAATGTTCTCGTCCAGGTGAGGTTTGAGGTGTCAAATATCAGATTTGATGGTTCATGAGTGGATTCTGCAACCTATTACGGAACTTAGTATATAAGATTACCAAAAAATACGAACATACCCCTACCGAAACAGGTGCATTTTTCGGTGATTTCGAAAATACCCCTACCGAAATAGGTGCATTTTTTTGTGATTTCAAAAATTACGAAAATACCCCTGCTGGAACAGGCGCATAAAATTTTCCTTGATTTCAAATTTACGAAAATACCCCTACCGAAACAGGTGCATTTTTCGGTGATTTCAAAATTACGAAAATACCCTTGCCAGAACTGGCGCATAAAATTTTCCTTGATTTCAAATTTACGAAAAATACTCCTGACAGAGCAGGTGCATCAAATTTTTCGGTGATTTCAAAATTACGAAAATACCCCTGCCAGAATAAGCGCATAAAATTATCCTTGATTTCAAAAAATCCGAAAATACCCCTGCCGGAACAGGTCCATTCCATTTTTAACAATCACAATCACACATACACACACATGTAATATATATATCTGTTTTACACATCACACACAAAATGTCTTCAAAGGGTGTGCTACAGGAAAACAGGAAAACAGAAATCACATCCATATAGCGATCTCTGAACAAAAAATATACCGTCGTCGTATCATCCACATAGCAATTGTTCTGTTTTGTTAACTATATACCAAAAAGTAAACTAAAAAATATACCCCTAGGTATCACCACTAAGTATATATATATATATACCAAAATATACCCACAAAAAGTTAGTTCATCCATCAGCAGTTAGAACAATCTCATAATCGATCATCCTCATTCATCATCATCTGTAGAATCTTCCTCATACAAGTCATATCCATCATATTCCTCAGATTCATCTTCATCTCATCTTCTTCCTCATCTTCATCCTCTTCATCTTCGCTGATGACTTCACTTGTCTCATCTTCCTCATAGTCTTCATCATCATCGTCGTTATCTTCAGCATCCACTAGTGCTTGAGCATACTCCTCCTCTTCTGGATCAACAGTCCCCATGAGAAAGTCATGCAAATTGTCTGCTTCTATTTCTTCCTCCAAATCATCCTGCACGAGCTGCTCTACCTCCTCATCTGGTGAGTATGGCTAAGGAACATGCTGAAAAGGTTCCCAATATGGTTAGGCCTCAGATCCAGCATCATAGGCTAGAAAATATACTTGTGGAGGATATCGCGACATATTTGCTGCAAGTAATGGCTGTGCACGACGAAACTATTCGTCTCTGAACTTGTCATACTCCTCTTGCAAAGCAGCTTCTTCAGCAGCCTTCCTCCGGTGTGCCGCTTCATCCTCTTTAACTTTGAGCCCTATTTCATGACATGCGACGAAGTCGTTCACACGCTTCTGGAGCCGTTTCAACTGTTCAGCGGTTATGAGCTCAATCAGTTTATAAGACTCAACAAAAGGATCCTTGGAACTGCCTGCCTCTGGTTCATCATCCGAACAACAGACCTTAGGCTTCTTTCCTTTCTTGTCTCTCTCCCTCTCATGTGACGAATCAGGACTTCGGCTCCTCCTTGACGCCATACAGTAGTGTATAAAAAGTATTGCTGTAAAACAATTACTTTGGTGTTAAACATAACCAAATACATTGCAAGAGAGACAACAATTTGCATTTTCATTCAAAAACAGATCAAATCCTGGAAACAACAACAGAAACAATCTGCATTTTCACTCAAAAAACAGATCAAACCCTAGGGAAAAAAAGTTAACAACCACCACAAAACTTAAATCAAACACATCTGCATAGTAGAATAATGTAATTCAAACAAAACCCATATCATTATTACACTTAATTCTTAAATCAACCACACACCACCAACACAAACAAAGTGTTCCCACTAGATAGTGTACCACAAAACAGAGTAACAAAAAAAATTAAAATAATACATTAAGTGCTATTACACTTCTCTGCATTCTCTTTGCAACAAAGAAAAAAAAGGATCATTAAAAAGAGAATCCATTTTTATGCAATCATGCAGAGGAAGATGAAGAAAAACAACACTTAAAAGAATACAAACCCATACCTGTGTAGATGAAGATTAGAGAGTATGGTTTATTCAAAGATTCAGAAGCAACTAAAATTGAAGATGATTTTGCTGTTTTTCCACTTACTTCAACTTCTGTACTATTGAAGAGCAACTAATAACTGCTGTTTTTTTGTCTCTGAGTAGAAAACATAAACTACTTTCCCAAAGAAGATGATTTTGTTGGGAAAGGGAGTGTTTGTTCGGTAGTGATAAAAAGAGATGTTGGGTGGAAACAACATCTTCTAACTTAAGGATGGCTAAAAAGTTGGATGGAAACAATAAAGTAACTTACACATGGATCTGTAAGCAAATATGTGTAAAAATGGGGGAGGGGGGGTTGGTGGTGAAAAAACAACAAATTCTTATTCAAGACCAGCATTAATCTGATCAAATGTAAAGTATCTTGCAATTGGAATCTGCATATATTCAAGACCAGCATTATAAAGGAAACTTACTGATCGCACATATATTGGAGATTTTTTATTTCTTTGTTCTAGGGAGACGCTTTTGCTCCAGCAATTTACATAGATGTGGTTCCTCTGCTAAAATATCTTGAAAACTATTGCGACTTGGTATCTCTGCTTTGTCCACATCTGTATTCATTCCTCTCGGCGTATGAATAACAACCCACCAATCTGGATGTTTCACGTCTCTGGAGTAGAAAACTTGGGCAGCCTTTTCAGCGAGAATCACGGGCTCGTCCGAAATATTGGTATGGCTTTTCAATCTTGAAAGATTTACCAAAGGAAAATCTTAATCCTGACAGATGTTTATTCCATTCTCTACCTTCACCCAATCACAGTACAAGACAGTTTCTTTAAATGTACCATAGTTCAACTCTAGGATTTGTATGATCACCCCATACCACCGGGTTAGGTTAGTAACAGGTCTTTGTCCCTTTTCGAGCTCCTAAAAGTGGTTGATGCAACCACGGTGGCACCACTGTCCTGGGTCTTAGCCTTTTCCTTGTTTACTTGGGAACAAAAACTAAATCCATTCACACGGTATATTTTGTACTCTTTCTGAGACACTGGACCTCTAACGTAACTCCATAAATTTGTATCCATTTTGTCTTCTGATCTAAGCTATGAAAGCGAAAAGAAAATCAACACATCAACATACTGCATCATTATTACGCTAACAAACAGGAGCGCCAATGCAAACCTTTTCATACAGCCAACTAAGGAACTTTGTTTGTATCTCGACTTCCTCCATTGCAACCTCATCAGCTTCACAGTTCTTGCAATAATCCCTATATTTAGCATACATAGTATTAAAATCTAAATAGAATAACCCATTTTCCACATACAAACAAAACACGACCAACCAGTACCTGTAATAAACATCGAGACCTTCTGGATTATTCCGAAAAATTACCCACCGACGTATCCGCATCCACTGAATGGGTCTCACCTAAACCGGATTTTCATCAAGCAGAGAACCCACATCGCTGAATTCATGTTCATCCTTTAAGAAGGGCTCCAAATTTTCTTTGTGACCTCCTTGGTCAGCATTTTTCATGTGCTCCATGGCAAATCTAACACAGTCATCCATTTCAGTCGACTTCGTAATTGACCCTTCAATGTATCTGCTATTATTTGGGATGTTTTTGCACTCCTTCATTGCCCTGATTCAGTATGTACGTGTAAATTTCAGTACAAAAACAACAAAAATAAACAAAAATAAAGTACAAATGGTAAAATAACAATTCACCTTTCGAATGGGTACATCCATCGATACCTAACAAGTCCAAAAACTAAGGCCTCATCAGCCAAATGAACCATGTTGTGCACTCTTATATCAAAAAATCCAGTTGGGAAATACTTTTCGAGCACACACATGGCCTATGCAATCATCCACTTAGCCTGGTTCAGATACTCTCTGCTAACCACCTTTGAGCACAAAATTCTAAAATACAAACTGACTTGTTGAAGCGCAGTACGCAAGTCTTTCTCTCCTGGAAAGGCATGTTGAAGCAGAAAAGGTAATAAGTACCCCATAATCACATGGTAGTCATGTGACTTCAAGCTGCTCAAGTTCAATTGTTCCATATTTACATTGTTACTTATATTCGACGAAAATCCTGTGGGAACTTTCAGATCTTTAAGAATCTGACAAAAATCGGTTTTCTCTTTTTGGCTCAAAACAAACAGCGGAACCATCTCTACTCCGTTCTTTGTTTTCTTCATTTTCCACTCTCCACAGTTTAGTTTATTCTCCTTCAATTTGTCACGATTATTCCATGCAACAATATCCTTATTATCCTTATCAAAGATAGTGTAGATAATGTGTTCCATGACGTTCTTTTCCATGTGCATATACACCATGAGGATTAAACCCATATGTTGATATTCCAAGCCAAACATTTCTTCCTTCCACGGCAAACAACGGAAACTTCATTTTCATTTGTGCCCACTGAGATGAATCGATTGGATGACGCATATATTTAGATGAAATTTGCGCTCGATCGTGCCACAGCATTGCGTCTGATATCCAAGATAGAGAATACATTTTCTTTAGTTTTTCATCTACAGGAAAGTATCTCAGCACTTTGCAAGGTTCATTAGTCAGCACATGACCATCTTTGGTAGCTTTCAACTTAAACCTCAGAGTTTTGCATACCAGACACTCTATTAAATCCTCATTCTCCTCGTAATACAGAATACAATGATTCTCACAAGCATGAATAGCCTTCGCTTTCATCCCCAAATCCTTAAGCATTGACCTCATAGCATCATAGTTTTTGGGCAACTTGTTAGGTTTCGGAAGCCATTCTCTTAAAAAATACAACAAACTGTTGACACAGTTACCCGAAATTTTATAAGTTTTCTTCACATTATGCAGTTCTACCATAGGATAGGATCGTGAGATTGTCTTCACATGAAAGGTATAACTTCTCTGCCGCTAATGATTTGTACCTATTATAACGCTTCTCGACATCTCGATCTTCTAAGGGTGATTCTCCAATTTGTGTTCCATCATGGTCATGATGAATACAAAAGAAGAGTCAATAAAATCAATCAAATTCAAACATTCTGATTGCTTATCAGGTGTTTCTTCGACTACGGCCTTCCCCTTAGAACTACTTGTTGAAGCATCATCCTTTCTCTCATTATGTAAGCTCCAGGTGGTGTATGTCTTGTCGACACCATGTTCATACAGATGGGTCCTAACAATCGAGAATCCACATCGATGTCTATTTTCACACTTCTTACAAGGGAAAGCACACGTTTTTGCACAAGTACCATTTTCCATTGCAAAATCAATGAATTTTCTAACCCCTTCTCTGTATTCTGGGTTATAATTGTCTGTTATACGCATCCAAGATTTATCCACAAAATTTGACATCCTACAACTAAGTAAAGTATTATGTCTTAGTAACCTAAGTTTATCAACTAAACCTAAAAATGTCACAGATTTATCAACACACCACAATAGAATACAATTCACAACAACATCTATAATCCTCAATTTCTAAAACTAATAAACCCCAGATGTTGAAAAACTGTCTATTAAGAAAACAATAAAAGAAATACCTTAATAATTAGCTGAAGATAACCCAGGAGAATCGATAGATTCAGTAATCTTAATCAAACTCAATCCTTCTGTGATAACTCGATTAAGCTTAAATCTTTAATAAAATCGACGAGTCACAGAAGAATCGGTTGAATCAATTTTGTTGATGAAGTTTCCTGCAACTGAATCTCAAATCGAATCTGATGAATTTTCTGGTAAAATCGATGGCGGCTGCAGGGATATACCAAGAATTTGGTGAGATGTGAAATAAATGGAGGTGAAAGATATGATGTATTAATGTCTCAACCATTTTTCTATCAACGTATTAAGTTGTTTATCTACCTCCCAACTGATTCTTATTCTAATTTTCAGACATATTAAATGAAAAACTAATTTCAGATGATTTTAATTTTGTTTTCGGATTTTAATTTTGTTTTATGATTTTCGGTAATTAAAATGAAGAGTTATAATAGGAAAAAAATGTTGGAGAAAAAAGCCAGAATCGTTGGGAGGCTGGGTAGCCCTTGAGTGTGAGATGAAATTGGGAGCTGATAGTAGTAATAGAGGCGCTAATAGCAGTAATGGAGGGTAATAATGTAACTTGGCAATTTAAGTTGAGGATAGGAAGGTAATTACCCACAACTCTCCCGAAACTCTGTAACAGATACCAATTATTGCAACGATTATCCAACGTTACAAAGTTACCAACGTCGATACGACATTACTTAAAAAATATCCGTTACAAAATCGGGCGTTACAAATTCCCTAATTTCGTGTAGTGGTATAAACATTTTTTATCACATTTATGACTCAGGATTAAAGTCTTAAAGTGTTATATGAAAATGTTTAAGTTTATAGTTCGATTGGCTAGTTTCGGCTAACCTTTCATGAACATGTCATTGTGCACGGTTCGGTTATAGTCCATCCTAACCAAAGTGTATATTTTACTATGTTAATCTCAAAGTCAAGTTTTTAATCTAACGGTGATTATTGATTGTTTGGTTCCAAAGCTACCTAAGCTTAAATCCAAAGCATCCTTGACCTTGAAAATCTATATAAGGAGAACCTCAAACAACTGGGACTTTTGAATCCCTGACATTATTCTTGTGTGTCCTAGTTGTAAACTAGAGTCGTCATCTTCTTCAAGCTCTTCTAGGGTTTAGCGACTAAAAAGACTACACTTAGGGATTCGTGAAGCCAGGTCCAACTATATTTATCTTAATAGTTCGTGATTCCTGATCTTGTCTTGATTTTTAGGCTTGCTTCAACAAACAAGATAGATATAAATCACAAAGTTTTTTCGTCTCAGACTTTGTGATTCCACAAGTTTATACTTGTCAGGTGAAAAATAATTTAGGATGCTCTTCGGGAGTCATAAGACCGGATTTTGAGATTTGATAGACTTTGTCTATTAGAATCGATTTCATACATCACCTTAAACTTTGATCGCTTATCTGCGGGAGGCGGATTGGTTTAAAGTCTTCAATTGAGTTGAAGCAACTCTTAGGCTGTAAAGAACGTCAGCTAAGAGAATCAATTGGACGGAGTCCTGATGGGATTTAAGACGCATAAGGAGCGTGAGTATAGCTGAATTGTTGTGACATTTTGATTCGGTCTCATCTACATTCTAGTATGAAGTTCTGATAGTTTGCTAGTGTCTATAGCGGCTTAATGCAGTTTGGTGTTCAAATATGGACTAGGTCCCGGGGTTTTTCTGTATTTGCGTTTCCTCGAGAACAAAATTTATGGTATCTGTTGAAAACACGGGGGGTACCAAGATACACCACCAACATTTTCTTAGGCAATTTGTATGGAAAAACTCAACACAACTCCGAGAGTAAAACCTCAATAAAGGAAAGTGCCTAGAGTTATCTCTCTCTCTTTCTCTTGTTGTTAAAACGTTTACAGAATTGAATCCGTGAACCTAACTATAAAGAGAGTTCTTGGACGATACCAAAGACCAATATCCAAGGATCAATCAAGTCTTTTCCAACTAACAAGGTTGGACATAGCTAGTGTGATTGATCAACGCACAACTTGTGATATTTCAATTATAGAATAAACAATATAATTCGGAAAAAGAAATAACACAGACACCAGAAGTTTTGTTAACGAGGAAACCGCAAATACATAAAAACTCCGGGACCTAGTCCAGATTAAATACCAAACTGTATTAAGTCGCTATAGGCACCATCCTACTACCAATTAACTTCGGTATGGAATGTAGTTGAGCCCGAACTCAGTCCCCCACTGATGCAGGTACATTCGCGCTCCTTACGCCTCTTAAATTCCAGAAGGATTCTACGCAATTGATTCCCTTAGACGATCTCACCCACGATTAAGAGTTGCTTCAAATCAATTGAAGACTTTAAACAACATCTTCCTCCCACAGATTAATCCTATAATTGATTTCCTGATATATAATATAAACGGATGATCAGATCAAATGATAGATATGGGTGATGGAAATCGATAGCAACTTATACAAAAGTGTGGCTATCCTCAAAATCCGGACTTATGCAACCCGAAGTGCAGCCTAGATTATTATTCGCCTCACAAGTATAAAACTTGTAGAATCAACAAAGTATGAGACGAAGAGACTCTGTTGATTACTATCAATCTTGATTGATGGAGAAAGACTCTACAAACAATCAAGATTAGGAAATTCAAGTTATCAATATAAAAGATAACTGGACATGGCTTCACGAATCCCAATGAAGTCTTTGTAGTCGCTAAAACCTAAAAGCGTTTCTAGAGAGGACGACTCTATATACAACTAGGACACACCAAAAAGTAGTTTCAGGATTCAAAGATCCCAGTTGCCAAGAGCTCCCCTTATATAGACTTCAAAGCTTAGGTTGCTTTAGGTTTAAGCTAAGATAGCTTTGGAACCAAGCAAACAATATCCACCGTTAGATGAAATCTTTGAATCTTAATCACATATACAAGATATACACTATGGTTAGGTAACCCGTAACCGAACCATGTATAAAGACTATGTTCAACATGGTTAGACGAAACTAGCCGATTTGAACTTAAAAGTTTAATGCTCATTTTCATGTTCATTAAAAAATTAATATTGAGTCACAATCATATGATTAAATGAATCTAGTGTTTATTAGATAAATGATCAAATGTAAATTACTTCATAGAAATAATTTAATCGCAATTGAACCATGATCGACATAGTTTGTAAATGTACAAAGTACAATTACTTGAATCGTTCATGAATCGGCTGAGTCACAATACGCGGACCCGTTTGAAAACTTATATGCATTTACCGAGTTCCGGAGTCTACAGAACTTTTCAGTTCATAAACCGGTTCGAAAACTTATGCAATTACCAAGTTCCGGACTCTACAAAACTTTTCAGTTCACGTACCGGTTTGCAAACTTTGAACCAACTCAAAGTTCCAGAGTCTACATAACTTTTTAGTTCACATACTGGTTTGCAAATTAAGACCTTTGCCAGTTCCGGAGTTCATAGAACATCCAGTTTGTGTACTAGTTTAGGTACTAAACTAGTTCTAGAACATAGAACTATTTTGGCTCGCATGCCGGTTTGAATATTCTAACCCGGTTCCCTTACCACAGTTCCACAATGGTTTGTATACGAATATACATAATTATCCGGATCACGAAACAAACAGATTTTCCCATGATGTACATACGGATATGCATATCACACAAATCTGAAATTCGATATATAGCTACTCCTCTATGTGTACGAATACATGAATGTAATACGGCTTCAGACATATAACGATTTTCTCAGTTTGTAAGACTGATAACAGTGTTTTGTATTCCAAATATAGTAGTTCTATATTTCTCTAAATCAATTCGAAACATTCTTGAATAATACAAATGACACATATCACTATTCCAGGCTATTTTCGAATGATAAACTTGAATCAAGATTTCGTTCCGAACAATAAATTGTTCTCCGCCGAATTTTATCAAGTATGAATAAATGTTCATTAAGCTTAGTCATTATATTTCGAGAAATTCGTAAACTAAATAATTAGTTCTCGACTCGAAATTCTTTTCTATGCAAGATAGTCTAATTAGTTATGCGACAATCGTCTCAAAGATAGAATGGTGAATATAACTTGAGAAATAGGTGGTTCGGTGTTCACTTACCTTTTGTCGATGAATTTCTCCAAAGTTGATCTTTGCCTTTAAACGGTAGAACGTAAATGATGACTGGCTCGTTTCTCAACTCCAGTATTCTAGATTGAGACTTAACTAATTGTAGCATAGAAATTAAGATATAGTTTTGAGAACTAAAAATGACAACAAGCTTGATATAACAACACTTGTGAGTTCGACCGAGCAATGCTCTAACATCTGTGTTATTTCTTTTTCCGCATTATGTTGTTTATCTTTATAATTGAAATATCACAGGTTGTACGTAAATCAATTAAAATAGATAATCCATTCTTGTTTGTTTCATACGAGTTGATTGATCTTGGATATTGATCTTTGGAATCGTCCATGTACTCTCACACTTAATCAGGTTCATGGACTTGCTTCTGTGAACTTTCTGATTGTGATAGAAAGAGATATAAACTCTGAATATTATTCTTGATTGAGATTCATTAAGTTGTAACTCTCAGAATTGTATATCGGGTTTAGTCCATATAGGTTTCCTAAGAAATAAACATGCGAAAGACCTAATAAGTTGTGTTTGAAGCAAGCTGACTATATGGATTGGAGTGACATCTCGATAAACGTGTCGCTAGCCTTTGATGATACAAATTACTTATGGTGGAAAATTGTTGTGCGTTCCTTTTTACAAACCCATGACTTTCAAACATGGAAACTTGTAGTAATGGGATACGATCCTCCGACAGTTGTTAGATACGGAAACACTGTTGCAAAGGATTTAGCATAATATAGTGCAACCGAGATAAGTGCTACAAAACATAATTATGACGGGATAAATGCTATTATCCACGCCATAAGCCAAGATATTTAGCACCATGTGACTTCATTTAATAAGTCTAAGTATGCTTGGGATATCTTAGAAACAATATTCGAAAGAGATACCTCAGAAAAACAAGTTAAGCTTCAAAACCTAAAATCTGTCTGGGAAAATATTCGTATATCTGATGAAGATTCGTTTGATGAGTTTAATCAAAGGGTGTCTGGAATTGTTAATGCATGTTATGCGTTAGGGAAAACCATTCCTCAAAAGGACATTGTGATGAAAATTCTCCGATCTTTACCAGCAAGATACGAGTCTAAGATACATTCCTTCGTCGAAGGAAATAACCTTGAAACACTTTCCAGAAGTACCTTAATTGGGAACTTGAAAATCTTTGATCAATAACTTAGTAAAAGAGATAGTCGTTACATCTCGAATGTGGGAATAAATGTTAACGAAAAAATCTCTAAGTCCCGAACAAATTGATGAAAAAGATGAGAATATCCTTAATTGCATTATGTCACTGTTTATACAACAATTGAAGAAAACTCCCAGACAAAGAAAGAGGAGAAATCATAAACAATCAATTAAGAATAAGGATAAAAAGGTTCATATAGACAAAGATTCTCTAGTCTTTTCCAAATGTCTTGGTCATGGTCATCATAAGCCCGTGTGTCCCAACAAGGACTAATGTGAGAAAACTAAGGCATAGATGTCAACCTTAGACTATTGTCCAGAAGATGAATCAACCAATGTAGTTTTTCTCACATGTGTTGATAATGATTAGGTACATGATTCAAACAGTTCTAGCCATTCCAGACAAAAAAATATGTCTGCTTCAGAAGAAAAAATCGACCTCTTGATTGAAGAAATTTGTTCAACAAAGGCTGAATTTCAACTGAAAAGGATATGTGGACAAAAAGGATTGAAGGTTTGGAATGTGAACTGTTTAAGTTGAAATAGGAAAAAAAAAGAGACGTGTCATCCGCTTGAACAAAAAGAGCAGCCAGCACAACTCTCCATGTTCTAAACTCTTGAAAAAATCTTCCAAACAAGAGGAATTTCAGACAAATAACAAGGAGACAACATCTGTATCTCAATATTTCCTGTGCAAAGATCGGGAGCATCTAAAGGATAAAGGTTTTTTAAAATCTAACTCGTCTACAACTACCTTGTTTCAGAAACGAAAGAAAAATCACAAAAGGGAAGAGTCTGAACTCTCAAGATAGTTGAACAGAATGATTCACAAGTTGCAAAAATCAATCAGAAGGTTCAAGAAAAAATTAAAAAATACAAAGGTAAGAAACTCGTCCCTTGTCTCTCAAACTCTTGATTCCATAAGTGGAAGACCTAAACTAAGAAAAAAATTTCCCGAAAAGCCACCAGATCCTCCACATTGTGGAAGGAGTTGACACATGCAATAACTCTCCCTTGGATGAGAATAACAACTCTATAAAGGGGATGGGTGTCTAATCCGTTGTATCATCTGTGGGAATAGTATTAATTATGATAAGGTTGAGTCCTTCTCCCTTAAATAATCCATGACATAACAAGTTCAATTCTAATTGTGCTATAAATTAATTTATTTATTGAGCTAAGTAAAAGTGTGGTTTATGAAAAATACTTATATACCACATGATCATGCGATTATGACAAAGCATGTGTAGATTACATCAAGTTTAGGGTAAAGGCTATAACTGGAATTTTAGTTCTTCCAAAATATATGTGATATCTCAAGTTCCGTAACCGGTTTCACAAAATTATCCTTCTATCAGAACAATTAATTTAGGGTACGATAACCATGTCTTCTTCAAGTTTTTCAAGCAATGAGGATGAATTCTGGATTGTGCAATTTCCCACAAGGAAAATATGGTTTGAATCAACAGAGAGTGATTCGCATAAGGACAAGTGTGAAACTACACCTTGTGACATATGCCAGGTTCTCAATTTAATGAATTATCTCTCAAGTTGAACATTATCTTAGAACAAGTTCGATCACTAAGCTGTGAACTACAATCCTCTACAAAGAAGCTTGAGGATAAGATAGAACTTTTTGAATCCAGATTGGACCTTATTGAAGAGGAACTTGATGAATACTGAAATTATGAGAATAATCTAGGAATCTTAGAGTAAATTCTTTTGGTTCATTTTTATAGGAAACTTCTTGTGAGAATTTATTCTCGTGTTCAAGAAGGATAACGAGGGTTTGGTATAGAATATATTGTGAGTACACAAGCTATTACCAACGATTTTCATCTTGCATGTTTTTAGATTTATTTATTTAAATTCAAGAGTTTTTGGAAGATGAACTTGCAGTATTTAATCATTATTGGTTTAATGTATTGCAAAGTCTTTTCAGATATATGTGTCCTTCACTTTTGTGAATTGAACTTATATCTCATATATATTCAAAAGTTAAATCTATTATGTTTTATGAACTGAAAATAAAACAAACTTTGTGAGAAATTTTCGCAGTACTGATCTACTCGTGGTCAAACTCTTGTATAATTACTGCATTTCTTATGTTGGGTCATATCGATTGAATTATCTCTTTGTTTGTAACTAGCGTTAAGATTAATTTATGTCGATGATACAAATCCATGTGATTTATTAATGTCCGACAAAATCCTTCTTTTTCATTAAAGTAAGGTCACTCATGTTGTTCTCTTGGGAATGACATCAAATGAGGGAGAGTTCTTAAGTGAACTTGTGCTTAATTGCTATATCTTTGTGGGGAGAGTGGATGTGGAATATGAAGGGGATGCTTGTATCTTAAATTTGCTAGACGAGCGCTAAGTATTGTACCTTTTCCAATTTTTATTGACAAAAAGGGGGAGAATTAATTAGTAGTTTCACACTAAATACATATGGTTTACGGATCATTATGTAAGGGGGAGTGAATCAACATCTATAGGTTTCACCTATTATGCAAAAGATGTAAGTATAGATTAAGGGGGAGAAACATATCAACGTAGTATTACTTCGAAGTTGTGATAAAATTGAACTTTGGAGAAGATAATAATACTATGTTTTTGTATAACGATAATTGAGAATATTTTTTTACAAAGTTGTTATCGCTACGGATCTTAACAACAATGATGATGAGTTAAACACATTCAAAATCATTGCAACTTGAAGTAACTAAGAATTCAAGAAGTTGAAGAACCAAGGAAATCAAGCATGATGGATTCTAGAGTTTTGTAGCTTTATTTTTTAATCCATATGTATTGATAGTTTTCTCACTAAAATTGACAAAGGGGGAGATTGTTAGAGAATTGCTCGGTCGAACTCACAAGTGTTGCTATCTCAAGCTTGTGGTCAAATTTAGTTGATCAAAACTATTTCTTGATTTCTAGTCTACATTTAGTCTTTTATTACAATAGAAGTGTGTAGTTGAGAATCATATATTACTGCGTTCTACCGTTTGAAGGCGAAGATCAACAGGAGCTCTGGAGAACTTCTTCAACAAAAGGTAGCGAAGACTGAACCACCTATTTCTCAAGTTTTCACATTTGTATCTATGAGACATTATCGCATGACTAAATTAGACAGTTTATGAATAATAAAAATTTCTAGTCAAGTTTATCTTGAATACCGTTCTCGAAATATGACTAATTATACTTAAATACTTAAGAACATTTATTCATACTTGATGACATAAATTATGATTCAAGATTTAATCATTTGAAAATAGCCTGGAACAGTGATATGTGTCAAAAGTCACACTAACACAAGTCCCTCCGTCTCAACATGTTTCACCGGCGCTTTAAAAAAATAAGGTGCCAAATTTAAGTGCAATAGTAAAATCCTTCATACCGGTGTTCTTTAGGAAAAATGTTAGTAGGTATGTATCTTCCTTCTTGTTCTTTCCCTTTTCTCTAATTAAGCTTGCCAAAGACTAGTACTCCCTTTAAGTGTAGGTTGTTTGAATACACATCCAGAAGTTGTTTTTTGACTTTTAGAAGCAAAAAAGTCATAAGTTAGTTTGGGTACACAATTTCAAAACGACTTCTAGAAGCAAAAAAGTTTTGTGGAACAAAATGTTTTTGCTTCCGACTTCTGCTCCTGACTTCTACTTCTGGAGAAGCAGAAGTCAGAAGCATATTTGCATCCGAACGCGCTAGATTGAGCACAATCCGTACATGTATCATATAAAAATTTCATTTCAATTTTTTAGAACACCAAAACCGTTTGATCATTTCCCCCCAACTACTCTCTTCCCAAGATCCAACTCACTAGCTGTAGCAAAAGAGATGCCAATTGATTCTTAATGATCCTGGTGAAGATGATGACATATGCTAGGACTAAGGACCACAAACCTATAAATTGACCGACTTACACCATCTCAGGCCTTAAACTGCTGAGTGCATTGGTAATACGCTAGGAGTAGTAGTAAAAAATGTAGCTGGGGAAAGGACTTGCAGCACTTAACCACGCACCCTCAGTAAATAAAGTCTGAACTATTTTTGATTCGGAAGGATTCTACTGTGATATATACAATTTCCAACCTCATCATGGACATTAAATTGCTACTGCATACAACAAGATTAGCACAGACCAGAACACCAAAATCATTTCAAGTCCAGAAATGCAAATGTTGCTTGTAACTCCCACATAAAAATTTCATTTCAAGTTCTCAGAACACCAAAATCATTTCATACCCACATTGGCAGATTGCTTATCATTTTTCACCCAATTCTTTTCCTCCAACTCAAAACTTCTGCTCTAAATTCACCAATCAATGGACAACAAACAAAGGGTTGCTGGGGATGAAGTAGATACAGAACCAGAAATGGATTCAGAACTAGATGATGCACTAGTACAAGAAGAAACAGAGGAGGAAGAGGAAAAAGAAGATGAAGAAACAGAGGAGGAGGAAGAAGAAGAAGATTTAACAAAACTTCTTGAACCATTTAGTAAAGAACAATTAATTGGTATCATCCGTTCAGTATCAACAAATCACAGAGAAATCATTCAAGAAATTCGTAAACGAGCTGATCAAGATCCATCTCATTGTACCTTGTTTGTTCATGGATTAGATTGGGAAACAACATCAGATCAACTCAAAGAGATTTTCTCAACTTATGGTGATATCATACAATGTAAAATTGTTGTTGACAGAAATACAGGTAAATCTAAAGGGTATGGTTTTGTACTATACAAACATAGAAAATCTGTTTCCAAAGCTTTGAAAGAGCCGCTAAGAAAGATCGGTAATCGAAGGGCGACTTGCCGTTTAGCTTCAAATCAACAACAGCAGAGGAAAATATTTGTAGGTAATGTAGATTCTGAGATTTCGAGTATGAAACTACACTCGTTTTTTTCGAAGTATGGGGAAATCGAAGAAGGTCCATTGGGGTCTGATATGAACACTGGGAGATTTAAAGGGTTTGCTTTGTTTGTTTATAAAACTGTTGAAGGAGCAAGAAGGGCTTTAGAAGAACCGATTAAGAGGCTTGATGGATATATACTGTATTGTCAGATGGCTATTGATGATAGGCAAAAAATTGGTTCTGCTGGAGGTGGTGGTTTTAGTCCATATGCTGGTGTTGGTGCTGGTTTGAATGCTCAAAATGGGGTTGCACAGCCTTATGGTCAGGGGATTCTTGGTGCTGCTGCTCAAACTTATGGCCAGGGGATTCTCGGTGGTGCTGCACAACCTTATGGTCAGGGAACTGTCAGTGGTGGTGCTTCGCCACATTATTATGGTCACGGAACACAAAATGTTCAAGCTGTGTTAGCTGCACTTGCTGCTGCGGGACAGAATCCATCTACTTTAAGCGTGATGAACCCTGCTGTCGCAGGTTTTAGTCCAGCTTCTATGTCACCTACAGCTTTGCAACAAGGAGCGCTTGGAGCATTTGGAAGGGGGTGGAACCCAGTTTGTCAGAATCCGCAAAGTTACGAACCAAATGCTTCCTACAAGACTGCATCCTCTGGGGATGATCCTGCCAAGAGACCTGGTTTGGGTTATTATCTTAAGAAACTCGGTTTGTTTATCGTGTTTGTTGTGGGTATGCTGTTTCTTTTAACCATTGTTGTTTGATCGTGTTGTCCGCTGCAATCTTTACTTTGTTATTGTGCTTTAGAAATCCGAACGTAGTTACTCATATTGCTCAAAGTGTCTCTAGATCATGCTTTGTTCTACCAAATGAGTTTAACAAAAAATTATTGTCTTTATGCTGTGCACAACATGAAATGGACTTTATTTGGTACTGGGGAATTATAATTTCAAACGGTTAACTTCAACCAGATGCATCTAACTATATATTCGACTTCTGTGTAAGCGTGTATTTTGATGCACAAACAGATTCAGAAGACGCAGAAAAGAAGTATTAAGAAAACATCTTGAACCATCAAGTAAAGACCAATTGAAAGAGTAGGTAGTAGTTATGAGGTTAGGTTGTTCATGCTAAACCTGCTTCTCTTATTAGGTTAGGTTGTTCATGCCTATAAGCTCCCATTTTTGTTTATATAAATAAAATGCTCCCTAAAACAAACTTCAAATCGGCGAAAGAAGTTGTTTTCGCCCTCGGATATGTTTTGGTTATACTAGATGACCGCTACCACGGTGGGACGGCCGACCGAAATTGACGCAAAACTAAATTTTGACATAATAATATTTGAACGGCTAGCTATTTATCACCGGAATCCGGACGGAAACTCACTACCTGCTATCAGAATATTCCATCACAGCTCCGTTATATTTAACGGTCAATACAGTCAAACCATCCGTCAATGGGTCAAGGGAGGAGCGTAAGTCAGCTTGAGTTAGCTGTCTTATTTAGGGTTGAATTGGCTTACTCGGCTGACTCACCGAGTTAGATTTAGTGAGTTACTGAGTTGACTCACCGGACCAAAACCTCGGCAGAGTTTCATCTGTTTTCAGGCTGATTCTCAGGCCAAATTCTTCTTCCCCGTATCATTCTTAACATACATCTAACTGAGCAGTTTAGAAACCACATCCGAGCTATTCTTACTTATGGGATGAGGGTTGATCCACTAGAGAAAGAGAGCGTAGTTTAAGCACGTAATGAAGCAAAAAAAGTGATGAACAAAAATGCATATATATAAATGGTGATCCTCCAATGTAATTGTGGCTATCTAGTATGTGAGACAAACAATTGTTTTGTGTTATCAAATGATTATCCTGACACACATCCTCATCATAATGATTATCCTGACACACAAGACTAATGCTATCAAATCACTAACCTACTTTCGGACCCTAGAAGCACAATATGCTTAAGAAATAACAGGAAGTCAGAAATTAAGATTTCAAACATTTGGATTTGACAAACCTATATACTACATACTACACTGTTCAAATAGAAAGATGCCGCGTGCAAACTTTGTTAACCCATTCAGCAAGACGTTTCTATAAAAGGAGTGAAATGTACCAATTCCTAAAAGACTGAGAAATCAATCTATAATGTCTTTGGCCGTGGGCCATTTGCATCCAAGAGTGTCATTTACCGTATGCTCATTGTTGCTGTTACAACTTACAACAACATCAGATAAATTCTAAACTAATGAGCTAGAGGAGATATAAAGAGAAAAGGGAACCCAACTAACAGCAAGAGAGGACTAAGGAACTGGACGAATCTTCACTTGCCATTCTTCCTCATCTTCCCCGGCCCACTCATTAGCTATCTGAAAAACTAAAATTCACTAAGAAACCATCGGGGAGTTTAGTATTCACCTGTTGTCACATGAGCTGCTTGGAGATCCCTGCTAATTTGAGCTGATGGCACTAGCGTAAGGTCAGCAGACCTGTGAAGGAACTCTGTAAAACAAACAAGGAAAAGAATTTAAAAAAAAAAAATGTAGCAGCTTACTCGTCTTAATCAATATCATATCTAAAAAATAGCAAACTAAAAACAACAGATAACACAATCACCACAACTTATGAGTTGTAAAAATGTTGTAGTGTCGTTACCTACATCATTACCTTGATTGCTTATCTCTGCTGTGTTTCCACATCCAATCTTTGCTTTCCTAATGTGATAGGCATTAGGATGTTTTTCAAGAAGCATTTGTTTTTCGACTTCGGCCATCGAATCCCGTTTTTCACGACGCCGCTGTAACTCAGCATCTCTTTGTTGCTGAGATTGCCTTTCAATAATTCTTGGACTTCGTCTAGGATGGAAACTCGGAACCTTACCTTGCGAATCCATCTACGAAGCACAAAAATGAACAGGTACACAGCAGATTTTGAATAAAAAAATGAAACAACAAACAGGTAATGTTGAGAAAGTTAGGCAATTACATATCGTATTCGTCTATAAGACTGTTGTATGTCTATGAGTAAATTTTAGCTACGTGTTTTCAGTTTCTTTCATTTGATTCTACCTATCTATACATCGTTTTCTTCACTTGAAAATCAGTAATCAATCACCTAATTTTTTTTATCAGTCTTTCGTTCAACTTATGTCATTGATATACGTTCAATGTTTTTAGTGGATAAGCATCACAACTCTTTCTGTCGCAGGCATTTCCACAATCAACTAAAGTCTACTGAACCTGTAGAAACCAAAACACTTGGAGAGGAGAGCCGACAATTATGTGTTGCAGGAAGATGATAAAAGTCAACAACAAAATCCAAGCAACAAAAATTGAAATTCTTTCTTGTTTTCTTCTTAATTGTTGTCTCTCTTCCTTAAACAATGAAGAACTGGAAAACCTGAAACATCACTGCATAAACCCCAAAAATACATACAAAACCCAAGTCTACAGAACCTAAAATGAACCCAAATTTCAAAATGCTCTGTTCACAGTTACTTTTCTTAGCTTGGATTAATGCATTTATACTTCTGTATGCCTTATGTGAATTAGTCTTCTACCTTTCTCTAGGAAACAACTTGAAGGTCCCATCGCTACCTGGTGCTCAAATAATATATACAAAGTTTTTGATCGATAGCCAATTTGTTGATTCTGCATCAGGTTTCTTTTACATTCTAAACATAAATTGAACAAAATCCCTAAATTGATAGAACCCTAGACGAAAATGCTACATTTATATATCAATTAGTGTGATTATTGAACAGAAAACCATTGTAAACCACTGATGAACAAAAATCGAACAAAACCCCTAAATTAATAGAACCCTAGAATTACAGAATACAGTAGAAACCGATTTTAGTTTTAAGAGATGTGCCTACCTGATCGAAGAAGAGAGAAACAATCGACTGAGTTCTTCATCTCCGTCGTACTGAAATCCAATGTTTCTTCACTAAAGATTGGCATATGTTGAAACCCTAAAATTTCCAAAAAAATGATGATGATTATGAAAGACTTCCATAGATTGAAACTGAAATCGAAACCTTAAACTCGATAAGTAGATGATTGAAGATCGATTATGACTAACAGTTGATTGAAGATGATATTCATTTCTGCTGCTGTTAAGAAATGATCGATTGAGATTGCTGCGAATTTGACGTCGATTTTGAGAGAAGAAGGAAAAAAAAGATAAAAAATGAAATGTGAAATCGTGGGTTCACTGGGGTTCGACCCTAGATCCTTTGGTTGCCTATTTTACAGATATAGCCTTGATAAGTTAGGATTGATATAATGTTGGAGGGATAGTTTGGTAATTTCGGGGGTATGACACCAAATCCAATCTTTTTTGTCAAATTGGAAGAAAAAAAAAGTCATGTCCAATATTTACACAAAGTCACCATATATAGAGTCCCCCCTCGCTTCGCTAGGTCGGCCTAATTAACTTTTCTCTTAATTTCAAAAACTGTTTTGGTTAACTTCAGTAATACTGAACAATACCGCAACTACATTAGCTTTACAGAATCCATTTTATTTGAGGGATACTCATCAAAGTCTGTATTCAGAATTACTTTGTGGCCTCTATCAAAATAAACAAGTTCTTTGACTAGCATTTACTTTCTCTTCGGGTTTTATTGAGGCTGAAAAGACGAGGGTACCCAAATATACCTCAATCTAAAACTTTTCCATCTATAAGTCCTTTCCGAAAGTGATTGTCTATGGACTGAGTCGAGACAATACAACTAATCGGTTCACACTTCGTGTGATCGTCTATGGATACGAGATCGAGACAATACAACAACGAAGTATGTTTACTTGATAATAGGTTCGGACTTAACCAAACTCTAGGGATTGTCTATCAAGTAAAATAGGAATAAACGTTTGTGCGATTTACTTTAAATTATAATAAACACAATTATAATTGCGGAAAATAAAAGTAAATGACACAGCAAGATTTTGTTAACGAGGAAATCGCAAATGCAGAAAAACCCCGGGACCTAGTCCATAAGTGAATACTCTCAGAATTAAGCCGCTATACAAAATCAAACCAACTTCGTATAGTTGAGACCAAGCAACTAAACCTATAGTTCACCTAGTTTCCTCAGTATCCCTGCGCCTCCAACTTGCAGTAAGTCACGCACTTGGAACAATTCCTTTGGTTCATATTCCAAACAGTAAAGGGACAACAAATCTGTTCGGTAACAACTCTTTTCAAACAACGTGATATGAGTCTGACAAAGGCTCTTCCGTTTAACTAATAAACTCCTTTGTCGGGTCCTTAGATCAATCTCTCAACAACTACCGAAGTAATTGTTAGACCATGCAATCAATACTATTAATCACAAAGAAGTGTATTGATGCCGATCTACTAAACTAATCAATCCAATCTATCACAAAGATAAACCGATTATAGTTGGATCCCTTTCCATCCGAAACAAGTATTGTGCACACCAAAGATTATGAACCCAAAAATTCTTCTTGTCTTCAAATCTTCTTTGATCTTCAATCAGCACCTGCACACAATCAACTTGAATCTCTTGTGACCAATCACACACAGAACGGACTCTGTTAACGTTGGATTATCACAAGACGTCTTTAGATATAGAAACAGTGTAAAGATCCCCGTCGAAACTTCGATCTAGTTTGAGTGAATCTTATATCAGAAAAGAAGATTCTCAAGCATAAACAAACTAGGTGATATCAAAGTTCAACAACCGTTAGTCAATCAAATCAATCGAAAACTAAAATAAACTTCAATTATCTAGTTTCCCACCAACGGTACTAATAGAGCTTCTCAATCCCAAAGAAATCTTTAAACCGAGCGGCCATAAGAGATTTCTCCTAATTAGGGTACTTTCCTCTCTGATAGGCGGCTTCACCAGTAACAACACAACTGAGGTAGTTTTGCTGGCTCTGAGGTTTAGTTTGCTAGAAATGCAAACTTCAATATTTATAGACAAGGAAGTTTGGACACCAAGGAATTTTCAAAAACGAATATTCTCAAAGATATGCAATAAACACAAAATCGGTTTTCATAACTCCTGGAAATGCACTGTCCAAATATTGACCGAAATCCCAATAGAAAAATCTATAATTAGTAAATGCACATTACTAATTTTTATTTTCAAAAGATTAGCATTTAATTGATGGAAATTAAATAGCATATAAAAACTAAGAAACCTTAATTAAAAGATTCTCAATTTATTTCGATCCTGGGATTCTCCTTTAGCTATTAAGGAATATCTTTGAACAATTAATGATAAGAGTTATTGCACATGTTCAAAGTATGTCGACATCTTTACTTTGCAAGTCCTTTTTCATACTTACAATCTTGGAACCGATTTGCAACACTTCCAAACGAATTTAGAATTGGTTCATCTGACTTCCAAGAACTATGTGATTGATTATCCTATCAAATCACCAATCATGGGTTTCACGGTTCTACCAAAACAAGTTCGGTTCTACCTCCATGTGAGTACTATGCATAGTCACGCTAGTTACCAAAACTCGGTTGACTAGGTACTAGGA
>JAJJMB010017069.1:1868481-1905148 GCA_023531105.1 Papaver atlanticum
AAATCTTCACTCATACCCATACATAATCACAATAACATTCATATGATAAGGTCGATTTCTTATATACAAAGTTTAATGGTTAAGTAATAAACCTCGTATTGTATTCCTTAGTACTATGTCTAACTTGAGTATCATACACAGCTTCACAGTTATGTTTTCAATATGCACGACTTGAAAGATACGTTAGGGAATGAAACAGATCAAGTCAAATATTACTAACCTCAAGAGGAAGGATGATGTTGTCGGTGTAGCTCCATACTTCTTCACAATCTTCAAGTCTTCATGTAATACTTGTAAGTCTCATATCCTAACACTTTCAAGCTAACCTATACGAAGTTGACTCTAGTATATAATCAAGCGACTCTTTAAATGAGTTTTGATTCACTAAAATATGACAACCAAACTTGACATACCAACGCTTGGTGGGTTCAACCGAGCTATGCTCTAACAGAGGCGGTTAAGTAAATACTAGTGGAGGAACTTGTGTGTTTTGGTAGAGGAATCCAGCTGATGTATCCTTATTTTTACGGTTCAATTAATCAGACACTAGGAGGAGGATTAATAGCCTCTTCAATATCTACAAGCATCCAAAAAAAAGTAGCACTAATTTCCGGAATCTGTTTAGTTATTAACCTCCCTGAATACATGAAGATGCTTTTATGAATGTTTGTAGAATATAAGAGGATATTAATTCTCTTGGTAAAGTATAGATGCATCACTTGGATTCCTTGATCTACTGAAAACACACAAGTTGTTCCACTAGCATTAATTTACTTGATGCATTCCTTGAAACCCGAAGAGGGAGTAAATGTTGTAGTTGAAGAACTTGTTTGTTTTGATAGAGGACATAAACTAATTCTAAATACAGACTTTGATAAGTATTCTCAGTGGTGCTGCTCAACCTTGTAGTACAAGGAGCGAAACATGTTCAAGCTGTGTTAGCTATATACTTTCTGCTGCTGGACAGAATCCATCTGCTTTAAGCGTGATGAACCCTGCATTCCCCGGTTTTAGTCCAGCTTCTTTGTCACCTACAACTTCGCAAGAAGGAATTCTGGATGCTTTTGGAATGTGGAACCCAATTTGTTAGAATCCGCAAAGTCATCAATTGAGTTTTTCATACAAGATAGCGCCCTCTGGGCATGGTCCTGCTAAAAGACTTGCTTTGGGTCATTATCTTAAGAAACTCGGTTTGTTTATCCTGTTTGTCATGGGTATATCCATTGTTCTCTGATCATGTTGTTTTCTATCCAGTGTTTCCAATATTTTGGTTCTAGCTTTAGAATACGGAACGTAGTTACTCGTGTCGCTTTAATTATGGGGTTATGAACATGTTCTAACACATTATTTATTTTGTTTCACCTTCATGTGTTTTTGTTATTGAAGTTTTTTCTTGTGATATTTGGCATTTAGCTTCCTCTGGTTGCATTACTATGACTATTCCGTTGATCCAAATCTGGTGATACAGAAATTGGGCAAGAAGCAGCTGAATTACATGCTAAGTAGGCAGTGGGCAGTGGCGGAACTAGAAAATCGGAATGGGATGGGATTGGTAATTTTTGTACACCGAGCTTAAGCTTAAGGTTCACACATATTTTATGGCCCAACTTAAAAAATTCCAATCAGCACTTGGGTAATATTGAAGTGTTCAAAGCTAAATACACTATCATTGAATTCTTAGTGAGTTTCACAAAAGCATAACAAAAATCAAACAATTGATGTATTTGGTGTAGTTAAACAAGCGCCCCACCCTTGAAAAACTCAGTAAATACCAAAGAAATCAAACCTAATATGGCAAATCTACCATTCCATAACTCGGCCTTAGATGTCATTACCCCATCTGATTTGGGCCATCTTGGTTCTTGATAGCACATAGAGAGATTCATTGCAGTCTACATACAGTATACACAGCATATTGCAGTCTACATACAGTATATTAAAAAATCAATGGATACACTGTTTTTTTTTGGCATTCTTGCCATTCTTAAGAAAAATGGGTAAAAGCCACATAAAATACTGCACTTGTTAAGTTGCAATCATGATTGTTTAGTTTCCCTAACCAGGATCGCTCCCACACCTGTAACGTTCGTGATCGGCCTCCTCAACTGTGTATCGATCGAAAGGCAGGGATGATAATAAAGAATAGATCGGGGGAGAGTGCGCAAAGTAACGAGAGAGTCAAAGACAAGCATACACCAGATAAGGAGTGAGTAAAGTATAGAAAAGTTTCCCAATAGTCACGAATGGTGGCTCCACCGGCTGACATCCGATCCAACCTAGCAAGCAACGATCCGCCAAAAGCAACCAAAAAAGTCCCTGATAAATGGGGCGAAAACTTGAACTACGCACATAGAGACTCTTCAGGCACAATATGAGCTATTGCGGCTATACCTACTGCTTCTCGTTAGTGCCTGAATGGACATCGAATTAACAGGTATGTAATTGTCTGGATGCCCCAAGACATTAGGAGCATAAAAGATCCAAACAGAGAAAAAGATAGCAAAAGCTACCCACCCTACTAGATCCTTCACATAGAAATAAGATCTCCAGATGGGGCAGGCCTCGTCTCCGTCCCTGTCCAGTCCTTTTATCCACCTGTAAGCGGTTGGGTTGCTGTCTTTCCATCTGTCGGCTTCCTTTGCTGGAATTTACTAGAAAGTAGCTTGCGAGTTCTCCAGGAGTGAGTAAACGTAAATTTACATAATCCGCGATTAAAGGAATCCCAACTTTAGATCAGATCCACCGGACGAGAAACTCAATTCCACACTGCTGTTGAGTCATTGGACTTATCTACCAGGCCAAAAGGGACTGGGACAGGGGATTCGTGGCAGTCGAGTCTCTTTGAGCCTCTCGCATACGCTCGAGTCACTAAAGTCCCTGGTTGGTCACCGGTCCGGGATCGAGAAGTGGAAGTCATAAAAAGCTTTCAGTTTCAGATCGGTCATTTTCCCTACTAAACCAACTGTTGAGTTGGTGATGCCGGCTGGAGCATCAGTTCGGTCCTTTGTAACGTCCTCTTTCTGTTCCAAAAGGTTCCCATACCCAAAAGGTGCCCCACATAGGTCTTCCCCAGAAAGCTCCAGTCACTAAGGTAAAGAACGTAGAAAAAGCAACTATTTTTGTACCGGTTCCAGAAGATCGAAGAAAGAGGGGATGCTTTGTAAGGATCCGCAACAAGTGATTGGACATAAGACGCCATGTTTTGTTGAGGTAATAGCTCTAATCTCTTTAGAGAGTGGGTCTCCCTGCCTAACCTCTCTAGTAACAACCGAAGTACCCCATTACTTTGCCATTCACTACATGACCGATCACCCTTACTTCTTTCGAATCCTTGGATCTTGAAACTGTTTACTTTTTCTGGTGAAGTGGGTGAGCTGAGGGATCAAATCATATACGCACGTCCCTAATATGCTATAACGTGCTAGAGTAGCTAGACATAATGCCGACGGCACAAGGTGAATCAATATCATCTGACAACCATACAATTAATTAGTGTTTTATTTTCGCATGCAGACGATTAATGGATTAATGTGAAAATACTTTTTAGTGTTTTAGGTGTTGTAGTATAAAGGTGAAAATGGTAGAGAAAGAGGCAGAGTTTCTTATTGATCAGTAGTCAGGTTACAGGGATACAATAACACATATATACATGGAAAGACAAACCCTAGGTATCTAGTTGGGCCGCACATCTATGGACCGTAGGCCCTACAACACTCCTCCTTGTGCGGTCCAATAGAACTTCATATGCAATGCTTCACATATAGTACTTCGAATGTAGTTCTTCAAATCTTGTCCTCTCCATGATGACTTGTGCCGAAATCAATTGCCTCATTAAAACTCTGACAAGGAAAAAATCTAGTGGGACAAAACCTTGGTACAACTCTTCACATGTAGTACTTCACATATTGTCTCGTAATTTATATGTAGTTCATCACATGCAATACGATCTTCAAAGACCGACGATTCTAAGTTAATTGGCTCGTTAAATCTTCATCAGGAAAACCCAGAGGGACAAAACCTGAACTAAAGAAAAAGAGTACAATATTAAGTAAATTAACTTAGAACATAGTTGGATGCGTATACGTTGCCTCATTAAAACCTTGACAAGGAAAACCCAGTGGGATAAAACCTTGACGAAGGGAAAAGAGTACTACGTAAAAAATGCAAGTAAAGGTGACCCATTGCAGATGATCACTTTGCTCCGTTGAAGTTGACTAGTTGCTTCACAACTCTTAAGGCAGAAAATCCTCGTGGGAAAGACAATAGTCTTAGCTGGGAAATTACATTCTCGGTGTTTGTTGTTGTCTCATTAAAAACCTTGCCGAATAACAAAACCTTGTGGGAAAAAACAACCTCGATGAAGGAAAATAGTTCAACACACCATTAGATGCTCCCCCTGATATCTGACAATTTTCATTAGTCTAATGCATTCAAAAGGAGTTTATCACACTTTACTTTGGTGTCTCGAATGTTTATAAGACCATGTTGTTGATTCTGGAAGCTACATTGCTTAATAGACTATCACGTTTCATTTCTTTGATTCAGATATTTTCAGTAATATCAACGCGATCTTTATGTATTCAACGTTCAACATACTTGATGTTTTTAGTGTTGTCTCGCTAAAAACCTTGTCGAGTAACAAAACCCTTTGGGAAAAACTATTCTCGATCGAAAGGAAAAAGAGTACAACACAACTTCAATTTTGAAATAAAATATGTCGACATCATATCCTTGGATCCTCCTCCTGATGTCGGTATCTTCCCCTGATTACTTTCAGAGTTGTTTCAGACAGTTCCTTTAGTCATGTACTTTTTGAACTGAATATCTGTAATGACTTTAAAAATAGTCTACCATATCTCTCCATGATTACTTTCGTTGGAGAAGAGATTATGGTTCTTTCATAATCAACAACCTTTGGATTGCACTTTCATTAGCATTCCTTTTTATATCTTTGAAGGGATAAAACAAATTTATCTCAATGGTTACTTTTAAGTACATGATTACATTCATTATACCATTCCAATGATGTTGCGTGCTGTGTTTAGCTAACAAGTTCACCGAGGATGAAACATTTGGTCGAGTACATTATGCGAAGTACAATAATGCGTCTATTATACTTATATAAGGAAAGTTTATCTCCCGACACAACTTTGTCATCTTCCTTTAGACGAATTGGTCATTTATGTACATTATAATTGCCTAATCATGGGAGTGCTAGCAGGATGCATGTCCTTGTTAAATTTCCTGACAATGGACATATGCAAACTGGTGGAATAATATACCACAAGCTCGGTCAGAACATAGATAAAATCGAGATTTCCCCGGATTTTCATCTCAAATTCAGATTTTAAATAACTTGTAAGATCTCTTATTCAATTAAGAGTACTTATCATGTCCATACCGTCGACATAGATAGCTATAATTATGAATCAGGAAATTATTTATTACGCATGGCACAAAACCTTACTTGTTTATCCCTTCCCAATCAAATAGTCACTTAGACGGGTATACCACATCCGCCTGATTGTTTAAATAAATAAGTGAGTGTTCCAGTATAACTGCAAACACACTCCGTGGTTTAGAGTCATTCGACTTGGGAAGCAAAAGGCCATCATGCACTTTTGCAAATATCTTTGAGTCTAAATCTCCAGAGATATAACCACATTTACTATGTTTCAAGTTCTTTTGAAACTACCAAGCAAATTAATTAACTGAACATTACGATGTTCAAAAGAGTATGTGATCCGTGGGTTTGTGAGAAACCTCGCGCCACAAGGTGATTTTTATACTTTAAGACCTCATTCCTCTCACTACACTTTGTGACAAATAACCACATATGTCCCACAGGATTTATACTAGGTTGGTTAGCACTACCACACCAAATACCCGTATATTTGTCAAAGAACTAAGTTCTACCCGGATTGCGTAGGCCAAATATGCTATTTATTTGAAATTAATCAAAATAAAGTATGGTTCGATCTCATTGTGCTATACTTCTGGAGCAACTATTTATGGATTATATCATCACCGTGCATGCATGATCCTTCCATTGGCTCATGTGCATTCTCATAATCCGTCAGGATTTCATTGTTCTCTAGAATCATTTAAAACTTCGGAGCGTCCTCCAGTATTGATTCATGGACATAGTCAGAGACAATCAAATGACATGATTTCATTAAAGATACAAATTAGGTTGTGCCTTACTCATCTACTTCCTTTCTAGGTGAGCATTGATCGAACCCGGTGGTCTCTCCATCTTCCTTTATGGAGCCACGGCCTCAACTATACTTCAACCAAGTGTAGTTGCAACACCTTAGTCTATGATGTACCCCATACTGAGGATTTCTAACCTTGAAGGAATATTTGCAGCTGGTATGTGTGATCTTGTCACTTTAGCGACATCAGTGTACATTCTGAAAATCGATTATTCTTTGTCACCTCACATTTACATTTGTGTAGTACAAGAATAAATATGAGACACAGTGGGAACACACCACGACAATTCCTGTCGTTCCCTTAGAAAATACGTTTTCTTATCTCCCCCTAACGACGGGAAGACTGTCTCATTAAAATGACAACCCGAAAATCTAGCGGTAAGAGATCTCCTGCCATAACTACTTAACAGTTTTGAAGACCCATCATAGTACGATATGGAGTCGTAATGGCACATGTATAGTGCAACCAAAAATGCGTAAGAACACGAATGTCAAGCTTAAATCCAGTTACCAACTGGTACGCAAAAAAGGTTGACTAATATTGGGGTCTAAAAACGAATTAAGTAAAGATGCGCGTAATATTGCATATCCCCAAAGAATTAAATTCATGTCATTAATAAATGAAGTGATGCCCGTGTTAGTACTTTCAAAACAGAACATCGTGTCACACCCAATGTGCCTTATGGTTATGTCAAAGTCTTTATAAATAAATCCCAATAAGTTCATTGTAGGGGTTAATATGGATTCAGTAATTCAAGCTCCAGTGATTTACAATTCACTAGATTGACACATTAATTTTCTAAAAATATGCTTCCTTCCACATTCATTAGAAATAATTTATAGATGCAATCAAATTCATTCTCACTGTAATTTTCCAAAAGGTAAGTAATAGTTCACGCATGAACACCTTTTGCACTTAACAAGATGTGATTATCCCTTGGTACATACAGAGCTTAGACATTGAGTCTTGAGAGATTTAATCTATTATGTAACAAAAGTCGGATTCAACTCAGTTACTTTAGAGTGATATATGTTACGTTTCATCCAGATATGTCTCAAGTGCTTTAGAGAATTTATGTCTCGTGGGAATGATGTACTTTTCATTCCATAAGCGCAGACATCTGAACTAGTTCAATTAAATAGTCAATTGGCCAAGCAAAGTTCTTTTTGTCATTAAAGTTGATGTCTAAAGAATGACCTCCTCTAGAAATTGGTTGCTACTATAATACACACATTACATTGTATATACCAACACCCATGAGCAGGTGCATTTCCAAATTTATGATGGGAGCTAGAATTACATTTTAGTTGATCCCATGTTCGGTTGATACTTGTGTGTTGGTGTTATTACTACCGAAGAAAAAAGTACATCTTTGTCTCATGATACATATGTCCCCTTGCACATATTTCACTATGCCAGCAAGTGGATTACATCCCATGAAACATTCAAATTTGGGGGAAAAATATCAAGTATCCAATAATGGTGTTCAAGTACTTCTAAACCCCAAATGAATACATTGGAATCGAGTTGATACAACCAATTGAACTAAAAAAAAAAACATCATTCAATTATAGCCAATATCATATTCAAGAAAACAAGATAACAATAAAACCAAAATTCTTAATGACCGAAATCAATAGTCATAGTTTAAGTTGACCGTTTACATGATATGGACTTACCTTAAGACAAAAAAAAACACAGAACTACGCATGTTCTAAAAACAGGTATAAATAAGCCCAACAAAAATTAATTCATATAAAAACCCACATTAGGTAGTTACATACCTCAATCTTTGGTTCCCGATGTACATAGCCAGAACCGGAACAACCTTGGCCATGCACGACCTAGATCCGAGCTGGAAACAGAACACCAGGACGGAGCTGGAACATAATAGATCAGACCGAGTTGAACCGAGTTGAACCGAGCTGGGATAGACCAGACCGGGTTATGGTGGACCGGACCGGGTTGGGGTGGATCGGGACGGACCGGACCGGGTTGAGATGGACCGAGCAGAAGAGTTTTCGACGGATTTGGTTTCTTCACGGAAGACGAACAGAATGCTTCCCGTTTTCGTTTTCTCTTTAACTGATTTGACTCTGCGATTCCAACATTAGCTTGACGACAATTGCATAACTGCGTTGATGTAAATCATCCATGTAGAAAATAAATAAATAATAATCAACCGATCCAATCTAGCTCTACGGTATAGCTTCGTGTATGATAATGTGTTGTAGTATAAAGGTGAAATGGTAGAGAAAGAGAAAGAGTTTCGTATTGATCAGTAGTCAGGTTACAGGAATACAATAACACATATATATATATATATATATGAAAAGATAAACCCTAAATATCTAGTTGGGCCGCATATCTATGTACCGTAAGCCGTTCGACACCTAAAATAGATTAATATCATAGGCCACACTGGCTGTCTAATGCAGTAATGGTTGATGAGTCCAATCACCGCCCCCGTCAAATCTTATCAAATCAATGCATGCAAAGCATTTTTTGATCCGTTTCCCACTCTTACTCACAGATGGCATAAATTTATCGACATTAAAGACCCCAAAAAACCCCAAAATTCATTTGAGACAGAGATGAATATGTGGCTCTCGTAAGTTGTAGCATGAAATGGACTTTATTTCGCACTCGGCAATGAAACGGTGCACTTCTACCCATGCGTCAGTATTATTATATATAAACTCTAAAAAAATCTCAAAGCACTACTTTTCTATTCAATTCCAACTTTTCATTCACCCACCACTATCCATGGCCAACAAAGGAAGAGCAGAAGATGAAGAACATACAGAGCCAGAAGAGGAGTTAACATATCTTCTTGAATCATTTACTAGAGAGCAATTAATCGATATTATTCGTTCAGTCTCAATAGTGAATACAGTAATCATTGAAGAAATTTGTAAGCTAGCTGATCAAAATCCATCACATTGTAGGAAATCTACTCTTAAAGCTTCAAAAGAGCCACTCAAAAAGATTGGAAATCGGATGCATGCTTCTGATTCAGATTCTTCTTATCAACAACAAATGAATGCGAAGAAAAATTCTGCGGAGAGGAAAATCTTTGTAGGTAATGTCAGTTCTAATTCTGAAATTACTGCTGAAAAACTGCACAAGTTCTTTTCAAAGTTTGGGGAAATTGAACGAGGTCCATTAGGCTTTGATAAAGACACTGGGAAGCCGAAAGGGTATGCTTTGTTTATATATAAAACTGTTGAAGGAGCAAGAAAGGCTTTAGAAAAACCAACCAAGAATTTTAATGGACATACACTGCATTGTGCAATATCTACCGGTGGCAGTAGTAGTGGTAGTAATAAGCAGAAATCTGGTTCTGGTCAAAATAAAAGCTTAACCTTGATGAATGAAGGGTGTGATTCAGCTGCAATGGCACCTATAAATATACAACCAAGAGCAGGAGCTTCAGAAATGAAGAAATCAGCTTGTGATAATCCACAAAGTTTTCACCTAAATACTTCGCAAAACATTGGACCATCTAGGAACGCTCCTGCTAAGAAACCTGCATTGGCGTGGCCAGGAGTATGTGTATGTGCTGCTTTTTTCGGTTTTTACCTTAAAATCTGTATGTTGTTTATCTTGTGTCTGTTAGGTGTGTTGTTTCTTTTATCCAAGGTTTTTTGATTGCATATAATTTTTGTTTAGTTTTAACCTCTTTGAGTAATTAAGTTTTTTTTTTTTTTTTGGTAGAACGTCTTGCTCTTGCCTTTTGGTGTTAATCTTATCACTGTCTACGAATCTGATTCTTATGTGTCCACCAAAATGATAGCTTTCATTGTCTACGAATCTGATTCTATAAAAACTAAACATTATAGAATCTGAAACTGCATCCTCATTTTCAATTTATTCAATGGACATAGGAACAAATAACATTGCTCATTTAGACCTTTCATCCATGCATGACTTGCAACAAACATTCAAATGCCTATAGCACTTAAATTCGGAAATACTACTAGCTGTTATAGACTTCTAGGTGAATTTGATTTACATGATATTTAGGCTTTTAAAACTAAAGAAATAAGAACCTTGATTATAACAGAATCATTCAAGATGATCTAATATCTCTATCACCCAGCAAACCGTAGTATATTTCTGCGACATAATCATTGAGATTAGAACTAAATGAAAAACATAACTCATCATTGTAATGTTTATTTTTGAGGTGCTGATAGTTTTTGGGGTATTCATGTAGCAAGTGAAGAGCTTACCGGGGGTGCTACGAACTGTCAAAAGATAAGACTCGTGCTTTTCTTATCTACCAAGTGGAAAACAACGGTATAATTTTGGTTGATTAGTAGATGGATACTTGGATTGTGACATGGTAGTAACCTCCGGTGTTGATATTTTTGTTGTGTTCTTGCAACTTTATAAAGCTGAAAATGAAGGATACATACAAGGAAACATTATTGACATTTTTAGCAATCAGTTTCGCGGTCCATATTTCGTTTTGCCTTAGAGATAATGAAACAAAAGAGAAAAAATGAAAAATGCTTTGTAAAAGTAAGAGTAGGAAATAGAGTGGTTGGTTCCTTGTATGTATCCTTCATTTTCGGCTTTTTAAAGTTGTAAGAACACAACAAAAATATCAACACCAGAGGTTACTACAATGTCACAATCCAATTATCCATCTACTAATCAACCAAAATTATACAGTTGTTTTCCACTTGGTAGATAAGAAAAGCACGAGTCTTATAAAAAGAAACAAAAAAAAAAGGTTTTGTTCCTCCGCTCTCCCACTGCTTTGATCTAAAATAAACTTTTTCCAGCTTTTGTTGTGTAGCCCATTTCACTGCTTCCAGTAGAGCTTTGGCTTCCGCTTCTAGTACAGAGCCTGCATTGACAATACAGCATTTTGCTGCGCCAAACTCACCTGCTGGCTTGAACCAGATGCAGCTACAACCTACACACGCAGAATGTTTACCAACAGAAGCATCAACATACAGTATATGACAGTCAGCATTGACAGCAAGCATTTCTCTATTAAGATTGAACTCGTTAGAACCAGTAGAAATGGAAAGTGTGTTTTGCTAATAGGAACAAAAATCAAGATTGCTAATAGGGCCGGGTACCAAATTGCTTGGGGGTGTACCAACCCAAAGGCAATGGATTTTTTGTCTTATGTGTATTTTGGTACAGCCACAAAAAAATTTGGTACCCCTATTAGCAGCCTTGACAAAAATCAATAGCTGTACTATTTCCGACATTCTTACCAATTCTTAAGATAAACCCTATAGTGTTAAGCTATTAGGCTGACCATCTAAAAATGCCAAACGATTAGGCGCTCAACGACCAATGATTTGGCGCCCAAATGTTGGACCGTTAGATTTTTAAGTTTAAAGAGAATCTGATGGCTGATATTGAAAGCGCCTAATGGTTAGGCGTTTGAGCGCCAAATTGTTTGGCATTCTCAATATAACCGTTAGATTTAGATTTTTAACATAAAATCTGATGGCTAGGACTAAAAGCGCCAAACCATTTGGCATTTTGAAAAAGTTTTGAAGCGCAAATCATTGGTCGCTTCTGTGTTGGTTCAAGCTGACATCCAAGCAAATGCTTGAACTTCATGTTGAATCAAGCAAAATGCAACACTTTTGCAACACTCTCTAGCTTGAATGTTGGATGATTATAGTGGTCAGTCTGAGCCCACACAGAGTTGTAATCATGATTGTTTACAGATAATAGACATTTAGTTCTGGTTGAAGTGGGTGTGGGATCAAATCATAACCACGTCGCTAATATGCTAGAGTAGCTAGACATAATGCTGACTACACAAGGTCAATATCAACATGATCTGATGGGCATACAATTAGTGTTTTACTTTTACATGCATAATAATAGTCCAGTAGTCAGTTCATTTCTTCCTTATTTCTTAGTATTTCTTTTGTGATTATGTGCTCTTTAAATACAAGTGAGAACTCAACTCTAGTTCAATTATATCAAGATGTGTGATTTGGAGTTTATTTTCCAAGAGCCTTCTGCCAGCTAAGGCTGAGATGTTGGAGGAAACTTTAGTGAATTAATGGTATTTGATATCTTCGTTATATACAAAAACAATAAATCTGTGTATCGGATGATAATGGGTATTCTTGTTGGAGTGCGACTATATGAATCCCCTGGTTAATCCGGGTACGCATCCCATATATTAATATTGCCTGATTTTGATAACAGTGTTAAGTTTTTATTATTTTTATTTTAGTAAAGAATATAATTCCAATTTCGATTAACCATTTGGTTATTTTCTATGATACAGAGAAGAAGTACTACTATGTACTCTCTCCGGTCCAGTAGTGTTATTTTTTTGTTCCATATTACTTGATACCGTTTAGGCTATGGTTTTTTATAAAAAAAACCGTGTCCGACACTCAAAAATTTATAGCTGGATGCCGTTTAAAACTTTACTCTCACTTGGGTACATAAATTTAAAATGAAGCATATTTTTGCACGTGTTTTTTTTTTTTTCATCGGTAAATAGTTTTTAAAGATAGAAGAGTGAGTACAAATTAGACACCGCAAATAACATCTTCCCATACAAGTACAAGAAGCCCAATAGAAAAGACCATAGCCTATTGTAAGAATACAAGGCCCAATAAATGCAAGCTCACAAACATATTTTTGTCCGTGCATTGGAGTAGATACTGGGTGGTTGGTTGGTTCTATGTAATGTCTAGGCACGTAAATTTACATGCGTGATTGCACTTGGAACTTGGAAGGTAAGATTAAACCAGTGAGAGAGTGGAGGAACAAAAATCAATGGCTTTACTGTTTTCGGCATTCTTTCCAAGCAAATGAAATCGGTAAACGCCACATAAAAAGAGAAAACCCTACGAATTTTAAAATGTTAGGCTATTAGCCCATACTTGCAGAGTCGCAATCGATTGCTTACGGATAATAGACATTTACTTCCGGTGAAGTGGGTTGGTGTGGGATCAAATCATAACCACGTCGCTGATATGCTAGGACATGCTAGAGTAGCTCGGACATAATGCTGACTGCACAAGGCACGGTTGTCCAGTAATTAGTTCATATTTTCCTTATTTCTTTTGATTCGCATGTCTAAAAGATGTGATAATGTGCTCTTTAAATTCTTTATTAGAAGGAAAATGGGAACTCAACTCCAGTTCGGTTGTATCAAGATTGAGTGATTTGGATATTATTTTTCCGGGGCCTTTTGTCAGCTGAGGCTGAGATATTGGAGGAAACTTTAGCGAATTAAAGGTATTCGATGTCTTCGTCATATCGCAAAACAGAGGAAAACAACCAATCTGTTTTTCAGTTGAATATGAGTATTCCGATGAATTATTGACTTTAACATCAGCGAGTTGGTTTTTGAAGACATAAAATGAAATCTTCCATGCCTGTCCAATACCAATACCATGTCACTCTAGAATTTTTTGGTGGTTTTTATTTTTTGTTTTGTTTATCTTTTTTTATTTCTTTCCACGTAATAACTTGTAATGTGACTTAAATTTTATATCGGACAAAAATGTATATTCTTCTACACAGATATTTTTTGGACAAATTTGACAGAACCATTAGTTAGTTGTTGAAGCCGAGGGTTAAAGAGAAGCCCACGAGACTTGTCGCTCCGTCGATCTGAACCATCTTGCAACGCAGCGCGGAGATCAATATGACTAGAAAAAGATTACCTTCGCTCTTATAGCAGTACCTTTCTATGGAGGGAGGCCCCGTCCTATCCAAATTAAATGGCTTTGTCCTCCTTGTCTTGGTTTTTCTCACCACCCCGACTGCAGTCTGCATAGGATAGATAGTTCGAGCGGTTGTCCTCAAAATCTAATAACAAAACCAACATCAAAACTTTAGGTTGGTACAAAATTATCAACATTAGGCACAACTTTAAATGGTACAGAATTATCAACATTAGATGAATAAGAAGAAATGCTTTTCGATGGTAAGAAAAATGACTATTTTTCACGTTGAGGCAATGAATGTTGGCTCATTATAACCTGAAAATTCTAAGGTATACACCCATTAGAATCCCCTGTTCCCCCAAGTTAACCCTAAATTCTAATTACAAAAACCTATCTCAATCCTCAGTTCCATATAATCTTAGGGGAAAAATCAAAATTTACACATAAATAAACTAAAGTGTAAACCAAAAGAAAATTACCTCTTATCAAAGATTCAAAGAATCAATGACCTTAAAAATGACAATCTGATACCTAGTGGTATTGCCGTATTGGCTTGTGGTTGTAAGAAAAGCTTCGAAGCTGCGACAAGAGTCAGAGAGTTAACCTAGGAACCAAAAAAAAAAAAAAAAAGACAAAAAAAAAAAGTACATGTTTTCTATTCTGTCTGGAAGTGAGTTACCAGTAGTAACGTGGCAAGCGGAAAATAGTGTCACGTGTGCTTCTGGCTAACCATATATTTGACCCGGGCTAAAAATTTTTTTTTTAGAAGTAGGCTGGCCAAAGTCAACTTCTACAGATTATTTTTATTTATTTATTTATTTTGGGGGAGGGGGGCTGCAGCCTAGGTAAGCCACCCAGTACCGTCACTGATTTCAAGGTACAAACTTTTTTTTTTTTTTTTGACTTAAAAGGGAAAAATATTATTGATAAAAAGGAAAAGGGAAATAAAAGAAAAGCACCTAAGCGAAACACGAGGAGTGTGAAACAAAACCACTCGAAACTACAAAGAAACTTAGACAAGATATCCCTTACAACAAACTTAGACAAGAAAGCCCACTAGGCCAAAGGAAACACAAGCCAAAAACAACATGCTAACAAACTATAACCAACTAAGCCTTTCTAGAGTGGGATCTTTGGCCTCTCCCTAAACTTTCCTTTCCATGGACCTTCTAACTTTCACAGTTCAGTCTTTGTAAGCTCACGTTGAGTTCTTTTGAGAGCTTTTTCATTTAGAGAGGAAACTCTCCCCAAATCTCCAACATCACAGTCTACATCTTTTGAATCATCTTCAACTATAACCTTTTAAACTATGGTATTTGCCTTAGATATATCTCCTTTTTCCCTACCACCTAAAGGGACATTAATATTAACACTCTTACTTGGATAAAACAACTTAGTTCTACTGATAGGAAACCTGCTTTCTTCAGTAAAATTACTGTAAATCATGAAAGGATTTCTCTTAGGTGATCCCTTCTTGCAAATAGTGTTTTTCTTAGGTTTTACTTCAGTCCACTCTCCCTGCAAATAATGTGAGATGTTGCATCTGTAGCTATAGTATAATCTCCATCCTTGTCTCCGCTAATGCCTCTGCTACAACACCACCACACTGTCATTTGGGAGCACATTTTGCAGACACTTCATGAGCTTTACACACATTAATAGTCTTTTTCCCCTTGATTAATAAGAAATTTGATCCACATAACTTAAATAATAGTATGTTATTCCTTATAGGAACTTTCATACCAAACAAAAGAAATCCCGACTTCTTCTAATATATCTTCTGTTGTTATTAGAATAAAAACTCATACAGAAATATAACGTGCTTAATATAAATGACATCGAACCATGAAAGATAATTATAAATTGACAAACATAAATATTATCATTCAAGTTCTTATTATCGACAATTATCATTATAACCAGGACCTCCATAATAAAAGTCGTAACCGTTTGTATGTTTGTCTTCAATTTGCAAATTATAGCAATTTGGATTTGTTACGTACGTCTTAACATCTGAGGGGTCCTTGGCTTCGTTGTTTTCATCAATTATTTGAATATGATCAAAATAACTGGATATTCCGAGACCCCCTTCTGAAGGGAAATGACCGCTACCCATTTGAGTCGTAGTATGTTGTCCTTTAAATTTCATATTTGTGATTTCTCCACCAAAATCTATTCTTGTTGAAGTATTTGACAACTGGGTGAATAAAGAACTTGGATAATATCCCACGGGAATATTTTGTACTTGTACCCACCAATTCCCACTATTTTGGTCCTGCAAAATTATTAAATGTCAATTTTTGGAATAACTCTTTGGCAAAATAATACGAGACATTAATTACTTCCAGTTTCTTACCTTGTGTATACTGAAAGTGGCATCTTTTTGGTTGCCTTTGAAAGTGGATAGTTCATAAAAACTGCAACCAAGGGCGATTTCTGAGGATGTGTGCACAAAGCCATAACATTCGAGGTTGGAGCATTTATTTTTGTAATTATCACTCTGGAAAATAAATTAAAAAATTAACTTATTTATTCATTCTTTCGTAAATAATTCTGAACAAAAGTAGATTGGGCTTTGGAATTATCCTTCGATATAATAGATTCTTATTATTTCCCCCTTATGTAAGACGCAATAACTTTTAATTAACATCCTTCTTATGCGGGAAGTAAAGAATATATTTGTAATAATAATTTAATATCAAAAAATAAAAAGGAAAATAATTTTTGCGGAACAATAATACTTACAGTCCATAGTATAAAAAATCTGGTCTTGGAATCATGGTATCTGGGTTGATACACCTAATCAAAAATAAAAATAAAAATATGATGATATAAAAATGATACTCTAAATTTGAGTTGAATTATGAAAACTTAACCTTGGATGAATAACTTACCTCCCATCCAGCTTCAATGGTATTGAGATCATCTCCGTTACCTGCTGCAATCCAGATTTGAGATACACTTAGTTCACTTGGTATTTCCATGATCGGGTTCCAAAGATTTATTTTTGCTTGTGCTCCTAAAAAAATTCCGTGCATCGTAATTGTCGCGTACTATAATGTATTTAAGCACGTACAAAAACATGTTTTACAAAATTGTTACAACCATTATACAAATAAGGAACAAATTAATTAAAAAATCACAAAAATAATAATAATAATTGGCTTGTGAATATACCTCATGGACGTCTATAATGTCGATTGATTGTAATGTATTATGAGAAGCCTTAGAATGTGAAAGTTCTGGATGGCGATGTTTACGCAAAAGTGTTGAAGGGTTATCTTTTGTAATCCTACGTATAGGGATGGTTCCTTGTGGACACGTTCCATACTTATGCCAAGTTTGTGTAAGTTGAAGTGTCCCGAGGTTATCTAATTTTAATTTCTTTGGATGCATACTTGGTCTCCTCTGTTTCATATGTACCAATAAAACAAAATAATTCTCTTCTGAGTTTGATATAAAAACATATAATACCGTATATATAATGAAGAAAAAAATAAGCACTCAAACCTGTATCGTATGGTTATGAAGCAAAGGATGATTAAAAGAAGGTTGCTTGTTAATGTCATAACAATCAATGATCTCATCTTTGTCAACCTACACGATATAAATAAATAAGTATATAAATACTTTAGTAAGTATAAAATCATTATTTATAATATAAACAAATATAAACTGCACCTTAATTGTTTTGACTATTCTTGTATTTGAAATCGTTCTTCTATCAATTAGTCATTGTTGAAATAAAAAGTATAAAATCATTGTTTATAATATAAACAAATGTAAACTGCACCTTAATTGTTTTGATTATTCCTGTATTTGAAATCGTTCTTCTATCAATTAGTCCTTGTTGAAATAAAAAGTATAAAATCATTGTTTATAATATAAACAAATGTAAATTGCACCTTAATTGTTTTGATTATTCCTGTATTTGAAATCGTTCTTCCATCAATTAGTCCGTCTTGAAATAAAATTAGAAAAATAAATATTGTTAGGGTGAGTAGCCATCGAGCAAAGTTGATGACCTTCGACATTATTAGTTTGATTCTTCTTAGAAATCAATAATACTTACACAAAACTTTTCACATAAGAGGCGGAAAAAAATCGATTTACATAGTATTACACAAAATATACATGAGGATAAATATTTACCTATTTCCAAATAAGGATACTAGAATATCTATGGTAATTAATTACAAGATTGTAGAATATCTACGGTAATTAATTATTATAACATCATTAATTCGAAAATATATTTTTAAAAGAGGCATGTACCATGTTTACCAACCAATTAAGTCGCAGCACATGTCTTTACCATTTTTGTGAGGAAAAATATTACAAACATAAAAAGTAAATACTTACGGGGGTAGTCAAACAATTTCTATGGATTTTCATAAATTTTTAATTTGAGGGACTCCCAGAGATTCTCTGAAAATCTAGAGATTTCTAGTGATTCTCTGAGAGTATTTTAGAGAGTCTTTGTGACTTGTAGAAATGAAAAATGGGATTTGTAGGGACAAATATAGGTAGTGACTAAATACAACCCACAATTGGGTTAACTCTTGCCGTAAAGATCTTAATAAAACAAAAAACAAAATAAGACTAAACCTTTTTCTTTCTTCTAACTTTAATATATATTTGTATCAAACAGACACAAAGTGCTCGCCACTAACATAATTGAAATCAAGATTCCTAATTGATATTTTCTGAATCAAAATATTAGAAAGTTTAGTTTATTACAAAGGTTTCACTCTTCTGCCAGTAAGAGGGAAAAGGCGAGTCTTAGCGACTCCACACAAAATGATTGAAGCTACACTTTCTGGGTCTGTTATCTTCTTTGGTTATACTGGTATTTGATAGGTAATAGGATTTTCTTTGGTAATATTGGTATTTGATAGGTAATAGGTCTGTAATCAAAAATATTATCTTTGGTAATATTGATATTTCATATTTGATAGGTGATATGCTGCATTTAAACTAATATTAAAAGTTCAAAAAACAGTTATTAAGTTAGATTATAATCGAAACTCTTGCTAATGGTACCAACCATAATCAAACTAATACGTTCATTGTAATCAACGACAACTCAAACCCAAACTACTCTTACAAAACAAAAACCCAAATTAGTCATCCAGCAAAAACCTGCAGCAAAATATCAAAAATTTAGATTGAATCTTAGAACCTAAAGCATAGGTTCAGATTTACCTGAAACGGATGCTGGCTGTTTCTTTAATGTCCTCTACCAATAAAAACCTGCAACAAAACACCAAAAATTTAAGAAAACCCACTCGATAAGGACAACCAAATCAAAGAACAGAAGACCTTGGTCTTGTTAGAAGCAACAACATCATATTCCCAATTAGCATGTATCTTTAATACCCTTACTATCCCCAACTTTGGTACCAGTCCCATGCGATAGAAAATTAATCCCATATGTTATCAATTACCCGAATCAACATAAACGGACTCTAGTCTGGTTAGAAGCAATACATTATTGAATCACCGAATCAGTGATACGCAAAATATTCATGAACAAACACTACAAAAGCCTAAATTCCTAAATATCATTCTTTCTACATTCAAAAGTAATGAGTAAAATGGTTGTTGTTTTATTGAGAGAAGAATCGATTGGGAAGACTATATGCCTCAATATTCTTACTCTGTAACTCTCGTGAAGTTGTTGCATGCGTTGACTATTTTGGGAGGTGAATAGCAAGGAGTGTCATAAAAATTCTTATTCAGGAATTTCATCAAACACTATGAGAACAAAAACAATTCTTCTCTACACCTAACCTGACTGTGGAAATCCTAACTATGCCTAAAATTGAAATAAGAGAACAGAATCATGTACCTTTGGAATCTTTAAGTTATATAGAAAAAGGAAGCATCTTTCGAGAAGTGAACCAAACCTGAGGAGAACAAAGAAATCCTTGTTGCAGCCAATTTTTCTTTTATTTCGAAATCTCACATCTATTTCAGATTTCAAAACACTCATTGCAGCTGAGATTATGGCTAAAGAATTGGGGAGGTTATCTTTCTTTCAGACACACGTTACGGAATATCCCAGAGGGTTTGACTGTTGTGTAAGTTGTAACTGCTGTGTTTGAAAAATGAAACGTTTCCGGTCCCTCCTTTAGATTTGCATCCAAAAGAGAAAATACATATTAATTGTTAAATCTGGACCGTTCTTTATATGTCTGAAATGTGGATGATCGTGGATATGGAAAAACACCGTTGTCCCTTATATAATATAAATAATAAAATATATAGATATAGATAAAACTGTTGAAGGAGCAAAAAAAAGGCATTAGAAAAACCAACCAAGAATTTTAATGGGTATACACTGCAATGTGCAATATCTAATGGTGGTAGTAGTAGTAAGCAAAAATTTGGTTCTAGTCCTACTGAAAATGTACCCTTGAAGAATGATGGTTGTGATTCATCTGCAAATTCAATGGCACCTACAATTATGCAACCAAGAGCAGGAGCTTCAGAAATGAAGAAATGGTTGGTTCTAAGTCGACAAGTAAATACTTCGCACCAGATTGTACCATCTGGTCATGGTCCTGCTACGAAAATTGCACTGGCGTGGACAGGTTTATGTGTTGCTTGTTTCAGTTATTACCTTAAAATTTTCATGTTGTTCATCTTGTGTTTGGTTGGCGTCGTTTTTCTGTTATCCGGAGTTTTCTGATTGTGTATACTTTAAGTTTTAACCCACATCAATAAGTTCCTCTTTCTCTGGTAGAATGTCTTGGTCTTTGCTTGTGGGCTTAGTCTTATCAGTGTCCATCTGAATCTATTTCTTATTTATCCACCGAAATGATACATGTTATTTGAAGTTTGTTATAGCTGCCAAAACAGTTTGGAAATACTAGTCGTTATAGAGATTTTACATGTTAATTAGGTTTGTAAAAACATAAATATGAAATTGGTTTACAAGAGAATGATTCAAGATGATGAACTAATATCTCAACTTATAAATGACTTTACGAGCACTCAGAACTAGGATCATCACACCATAATACGGTACTACCTACAAACACAATTTGTGGATCGCAGTTTCCGTAAACCTTACACCCAATGTTTATAATCACGATTCATTTGAAAACTTGACACCGAGTTTCGGTTAACACCATTGCACCCGTTCGATGGTCACATTCAATCGTCATAGAAAATCAAATGCCAAATAACCAAGTGAAGAAAAATGGAACGACCATTCTAAACATTTTTACTAGTCGTATCTCGTTGAAGATTGATATAGGTTGAATTCATATTTAGGCCATGTGACAAACCTACTCCTATGAGGTTGGTTGGTTCATGCCCCTATAGTGATTTTGGGACAATATAAAATCGGCAAAGAGTAGTTGGTTCTTCATTCTATCAGATGTTTTTGTTAATTTTTTTATTAGTATGACGGAGAGATTAGAGGGAGTATTTTTACAGCAACAAACTTTGAAAACATCGCACTTTTGCTGCCTCGTATCACCGGTTATAATCAGCATAATCCTTGGGTCTGAACTTCATTGTTGAAAATAACTCTTCATTTCTAAGTTTTCTTGTCTCTTGCTTTGACTTCTTACAATATGGCGATTAATTATGTTCGAGCTTCTTTAGCAGAATTCCTGCTTGGTTTCATAACACTTTTCTTCAATGGCTCATTTGCTGCTATTTTCTTCATTTGTTGACGGGAAAATAATGAAGAAGAGAAATTTAAAAAGCTGAAAATGCCCAATTACAAATCAGATCTCGTTCAAATATACATTCCTAAGAAGCAATTCCATTTGAGGTTTACAACAGAAGCTTTAAAAAGTGGTGACATTAACATTAAAAATTTCAATTTCTTCAAGTAGATTCATTGTATCCTTAAATCTCACACCAACACTAGCAACTTTACACTTAAATTTCTAAATTTCAACCAGATCAATATTCCCCTCTTCTTGATTAACTAATAAAAATCAGCAGATTCCGAAATAAAACATACAAAAAAATATCAATCACAATAGTTTAAGAATTAATCTATTTGAGTAAGGATATGAAACAGCTGAAAAAAGTACCACCGAGGAAAGAGTCTTTTCTTGTTATCAAAATAAAGGAAAGAGACGCACAGATCTTTTTATTTTTCTCTCTTTAGATACGTGGAGTAAGAAAAAAACCAATCACCTAGCCACCTCACCCCGCTATCTCAGCATGCGGGTAAATGGCGAGTAATGAGCGATCAGCCTAGCGCGACCGAAATCTAATGAAAATGCTAGAAAACTAGCTAATTCCTCGCAAACGGACGTGGCAAGCAGATGTGGATTAATGGCATCACACGTCACTGATATGGAAGAGATTTTTTCTAAAAATTTATTAAATTCTTGACTTCTTTTTTGTTCTCTTTCTCCACCACTCTCTCTCCGTTAGTCTTCTTCTTCACCGTCTAAGATGCAATCAATTGTGGTTGTAAAGATTGATTAAAAATGATTGATTCAAATCAGCATCAGATTAAGAAGATTGAATGGTTGACAGTTGATGGATATTATAGTTAAAAATTAATTTTCTCTTTTTTGGATTTGAGATATTCAAACTTGATAGTAGGTTTTGGTTTCACAGAGGTTGTGTTCATTGGGTTTCTTTAAAAATCACTCGAGAAAGAAGAACTCAAAGTAGATCTTATTATGGTTTTATGGACTGAGAGTTATTTGAGCTCTATTACTCTTTGGCGGTAAGAATTAAGTTTACTAGAGTGGTGATGGCTTCCTCATAAATCTCTCATTACCTATGGATATGTTCACTTCAATCCCCAAATACCAAAATATTCACTTTTCTTACCTGATTATATACAAAATCTGTAGTGTTAAATGGAAGGAGAGGATGAAGGTTATAATGACCAATTACAAATCAGATCTCGTTCAAATATCCATTCCTAAGTAACAATTCCAATATAGGTTTACAATAGAAGCTTTAACAAGTGGTGACATTAACATTCAAAATTTCAATTTCTTCAAGTAGATTCATTGTATCCTTAAATCTCCCACAAATACTAGCAACTTTACACTTAAATTTCTAAATTTCAACCAGATCAATATTCCCCCCTTCTTAATCAACTAATAAAAATCAGCAGATTCCGAAATCAAACACATAAATAATATCAATCACCATAGTTTAAGAATTAATCTATTTGAGTAAGGATATGAAAAACCTGAAAAAAGTACTACCGAGGAAAGAGTCTTTTCTTGTTATCGAAATAGAGGAAAGAGACGCACATATTTTTTTATTTCTCTCTCTTTAGATACGTGGAGTAAGAAAAAAACCAATCACCTAGCCACCTCACCCCTCCATCTCAGCGTGCAGGTAAATGGCGAAGAATGAGTGATCCGCCTATCGCGACCGAAATCTAACGAAAATGCTAGAAGAAAAGCTGATTCCTCGCAAATTACACGCCTTCATACATGGCAAACCGACGTGGCAAGAAGGTGTGGATTATTGGCATCACACGTCACTGATATGGAAGAGATTTTTTCTAAAAATCTATTAAATTCTTGACTTCATTTTTGTTCTCCTTCTCCACCACTCTCTCTCCGTTAGTTTTCTTCTTTACCGTCTCAGATGCAATCAATTGTGGTTGTAAAGATTGATTAAAAATGATTGATTCAAGTCAGCATCAGACTAAGAAGATTGAATGGCTGAGAGTTGAGGGATCTTATAGTTAAAAATTAATTTTCTCTTTTAAGGATTTGAGATATTCAAACTTGATAGTACGCTTTGGTTTCACAAAGGTTGTGTTCATTAGGTTTCTTTAAAAATCACTCGAGAAAGAAGAACACAAAGCAGATCCGATTTTGGTTTTACGGACTGATAGTTATTTGAGCTCTATTATCTTTGGTGGTAAGAATTAAGTTTACTAGAGTGGTGATGGCTTCCTCATAAATCTCTGATTACCTATGGATATGTTCACTTCAATCCCCTTATACAAAAATATTACATTTTTCTTACCTGATTATATACACAATTAGTAGAGTTAAATGAAAGGAGAGGATGAAGGTCATAATGACTAATTACAAATCAGACCTCGTTCAAATATCCATTCCTAAGAAACAATTCCATTTGAAGTTAAAAACACAAGCTTTAACAAGTGGTGACATTAACATTAAAAATTTCAATTTCTTCAAGTAGATTCATTGTATCCTTAAATCTCACACCAACACTAGCAACTTTACACTTAAATTTCTAAATTTCAACCAGATCAATATTCCCCCCTCCTTGATTAACTAATAAAAATAAGCAGATTCCGAAATCAAACACACACAAAAATATCAATCACAATAGTTTAAGAATTAATCTATTTGACTAAGGATATGAAACAGCTGAATTAAGTACTACCAAGGAAAGAGTTTGTTCTTATTATCGAAATAGAGGAAAGAGTCGCACAGATCTTTTTATTTTTCTCTCTTTAGATACGTGGAGTAAGAAAAACACCAATCACCTAGCCACCTCACCCCGCCATCTCAGCATGTGGGTAAATGGCGAGTAATGAGCGATCAGCCTAGCGCGACCGAAATCTAATGAAAATGCTAGAAAACTAGCTAATTCCTCGCAAACAGACGTGGCAAGCAGATGTGGATTAATGGCATCACACGTCACTGATATGGAAGAGATTTTTTCTAAAAATTTATTAAATTCTTGACTTCTTTTTTGTTCTCCTTCTCCACCACTCTCTCTCCATTAGTCTTCTTCTTCACCGTCTCAGATGCAATCAATTGTGGTTGTAAAGAGTGATTAAAAATAATTGATTCAAATCATCATCAGATTAAGAAGATTAAATGGCGGACAGTTGATGGATATTATAGTTAAAAATTAATTTTCTCTTTTTTGGATTTGAGAAATACAAACTTGATAGTAGGTTTTGGTTTCACAGAGGTTGTGTTCATTGAGTTTCTTTAAAAATCACTCAAGAAAGAAGAACTCAAAGCAGATCTGATTATGGTTTTATGGACTGAGAGTTATTTGAGCTCTATTACTCTTTGACGGTAAGAATTCAGTTTACTAGAGTTGTGATTGCTTCCTCATAAATCCCTAATTACCTATGGATATGTTCTCTTCAATCCCCCAATACCGAAATATTCACTTTTCTTACCTTATTATATACACAATTAGTAGACTTAAATGGAAGGAGAGGATGAAGGTCATAATGACAAATTACAAATCAGATCTCGTTCAAATATCCATTCCTAAGAAACAATTCCATTTGAGGTTTACAACAGAAGCTTTAACAAGTGGTGACATTAATATTAAAAATTTCAATTTCTTCAAGTAGATTTATTGTATCCTTAAATCTCACACCAACACTAGCAACTTTACACCCAAATTTCTAAATTTCAACCATATCAATATTCCCCCCTTCTTGATTAACTAATAAAAATCAGCAGATTCTGAAAAGACAAGGGTACCCAAATATACCTCAATCTAAAACTTTTCCACCTATAAGTCCTCTTACCCAAAGTGATTGTGTATGGACTGAGTCGAGACAATACAACGAATCGGTATTCACACTTCGTGTGATCGTCTATAGATACGAGATTGAGAAAATACAACAATCAAAGTGTGATTACTTGGTAATAGGTTCGGACTTAACCAAACTTTATAGGATAACTATCAATTATTACAGAGTTAACGTTTGTTTAATTTACTTTAAATTATAATAACAACAATTTAATTGCGGAAAACAAAAGTAAATGAGACAGCAAGATTTTTGTAAACGAGGAAACCACAAATGCAGAAAAACCTCGGGACGTAGTCCAGAATTTAATACTCTCAGAATTAAGCCGCTATACAAAATCAAACCAACTTCGTATAGTTGAGACCAAACAACTAAACTTATAGTCACCTAGTTTCTTAAGTATCCCTGCGCTTCTGACATTCAATAAGTGCACGCACTGGAACAATTTCTTTGGTTTGTATTCCAAACAGTAAAGGAACAACAAATCTGTTCGGTAACAACTCTATTCAATCCCAGTAATGTGAGTTAGACAAAGGCTCTTCTGTTTAATCCAATAAACTCCTTTGTCGGGTTTAAATCTATCTAACAAACAACTAACAAGTAGTCAAGTTTATATTATGCAATCAATAATAGGATCTATCAAGATGCTAAATACTGATGCCGATCTACACAACTAATCAATCAAATCTACCAAAATATAAACTGATTATAGTTGGATCCAATCCGATCAAGTTTTTTGCACACCAAAGATTATGAACCAAAATAAGAAATCTTCTTCGTCTTCAAATCTTCTTAAATCTTCAATAAACACCTGCAAACAACAACTTGAATCTCTTGTGATCAATCACTTATAGAATTGAGTCTGTTAATAATGGATTATCACAAGATATCTTTAGATCTACGAAAATTTCTAAAGATTTCGTCGACACTTCGATCTAGTCTGAGTGAATCTTATATCAGAAGAGAAGATTCTAAAGAATAAACAAACTAGGTGCAATCAAAGTTCAACAACCGTTAGTCAATCATATCAAATCGAAAACTAATAATACTGTAATTATCTAGTTTCCCACCAACGGTACTCGTAGAGCTTCTTGATCCCACAGAAGTCTTTAAACGAGCGGTCGTAAGAGATTTCGCCTAATTAGGGTACTTTCCTCTCCGAATAGACGGCTCCACCAGTAACAACACAACAAGGTAGTTTTGCTGGCTCTTAGGATGGTTTAAATGAAATGCAAACTTGGGTATTTATAGACCAAGGAAGTTTGGACACCAAGGAATTTCCAAAACCGAAATATTCTTAAGATATACAATATATTTCTAAATCGGTTTTCAGAATTCTTAGAAATGCTCTGTCCAAAAATAACCGAAATCCTACTAGAAAATCTCCAATTAGTAAATGCACATTACCAATTTTTGTTTTCCAGAGATATGCATTTTAATTGCTGGTAATTAAAAGCATATAAAAATTATGAAACCTTAATTAAAAGGTTCTCAACTTATTTTGGTCCGGGATCTCCTTTAGCTATTAAGGAATATCTTTGAACAAATAAAGATAAGAGTTACTGAACATGTTCAAAGTATGTCGACATCTTAATTCTTTGTAAATCCTCTTTCATATTTACAATCTTGGAATCGATTATACCACACTTCCAAACAAGTTTAGAACTGGTTCATCTGATTTCCAAGAACTATGTGATTGATCAAATCAACACACTAATCATGGGTTTACGGTTCTACCAAACACAAGGAGTGGTTCTACCTTCATATTGTTCCTGGAACCGGTTACATCAGCTACCAAATTGGTCACATCAATTACCAGGACCAGTTACCATATTCTCATGGTATTACTTGTGATCGGTCACACCAGTTACCAGGATCGGTTACACCAATTACCAGGACCGGTTACACTAATTACAAGGATCGATTACAACTCTTTTGTGATCGGTCACACCAATTACTAGGATCGGTTACACCAATTACTAAGATTGGTCACACCAATTACAACTATCGATCATACCATCTTAGGTGATTACTTAGGATCGGTTACACTAATAAAAGTCATACCAATACATAAGTCAGGAATTGTGACTAGTTTTACCAAGATACATAACAAGTTATGATCGGTTCTACTAACTCACACATATTGGTAATCCAAAGATATGCAATGAATAGCAATACCAATAAGCCTAGCGATTTCCCTTTCGATTCATAAAACAAGTTCATGAATGAACTTCCTTTAAACGAATGTAAACATTGTTTCCTAGGACGAAATCTTTACCCATACCCATACATATAATCACAATAGCATTCATACGATTATGTCGATGTCTTATATACGAAGTTTAAAAGATAAGCGTTATACTTCGTATTCTAATTCCTTAACACTCTGTCTACTAGAGTATAATCATTCACAGATTTGCTGTTATGTTTTCAATATAGCACGACTTGAAAGATACGTTGGGAATGAAACAGTTAAAGTCAAAATATTACTAACCTCAAGAGGAAGGATGATGTCGTCGATGTATCTCTTTACTTCTTCACGTTTTTCAAAACTTCGAGTAATACTTGTAGGTCTCATTATCCTAATCTTTCTAGCCTAAACTATACGAAGTTTTCTCTAGTACATAATCAAGCGACTCTTAAATTGAGTTTTGATTCACTAAAATATGACAACCAAACTTATCATACCAACGCTTGGTGGGTTCAACCGAGCTATGCTCTGACAATCTCCCCCTTTGTCAATTTTAGTGACAAAACTCTTATAATCATATGGATAAACAAATTAAATAAATTTATTATACATACGCTTTATTCCAAGTTTCAACGGCACAATACCCTGCATATATTCAATCCATAAATGCCGCTGAAGACATTAAATAACAAAGCTAATACTCCCCCTAAAGGTTAGAAATGTAGATTTTCAATCCGCACATCTTTGTTAATTCCCTTTGTAGTCCAAATAACTACAATCAACATATGATATGTTTCTCCCCCTTAGTAAATGCTTTACTCTTTCGTTAGATATAACGTTTAAGCATAATTGTCCTAAGTGATTACAAATCACTTTGTTTACTCCATATATTTCTCCCCCTTTTTGTCACAAAATGACAAAGGTACGAGCAAATACCAAAAACCGAAAATATCTTACAATCTAAAAGAATTGTATAACCTATAAGAGTTAAGCACGAAGGTTTCACATACCATTTTAGATAACCCATACCAAAACCGAAACTACAAGTAATTTGGTTTTGATATGTTATCAAGGAAATAATTGCCCGAAGCAATTTTCCCTAAGAGTTTAACAAATTGACTAACAAAACTTAGTTCCCTTGCTAAACCGATTGCACAAGTACAATCGCTTGTTTCGTTAAGACCAAAATAAAGATCAGAAATAACTTTATTTTTCTCATCAGGCATTAATTATTTAGACAATAACTTAGACCTTTCACTTTAGACAAGATAAATACTAGGTTAGTTAACTAATATTTCTTGTCAAGGCATTCGATTAGACTTGAATAACCTAATCCTTCACTTTTGATAAGTATAACTAAGATCAGAATTAACATAGTTTCTCTTATCCGGAATCGAATTGGACTAAACAAATGATTCCGTATTTTGTTAAGCCATAAACAATACATACAAACCAAATAAATCGACTTGCACAATTATTTTTCTTAACCGGAAGCAATTGAAATAAACATAGACATTAAAGCACCGAAATTTCGTTAAGTCTAAAACAATTGATACCAAACAATAAAGAAGGATATCAAACCAGTTTTTCTTAAACGGAAACAATTGAATCACAAACACATACCTCCACACACACATAATGGAATAAACATCAATTGTACCGATTTTTTTTAAGCAAAAGCAAAATATATGCAATAAACTCATGCTTTTCTTAAACAGGAAAACGATTAACTAACAAATTCGTTACCTCATATTCCGCATCCTCTTCTCCCCAAAAGATATATCATTAAGCGCAAGTTCAAGTTAAAACTCTCCCCTATTGTGTTGTCATCCTCTCGCAAGAAAAAAAGAACAACAACAAAAGCAACCTTTACCAGAGAAAGGTTGAATCGGTTTTTAACTAATGCACAACAAAATTTGAAAACCCCGAAACACATATGCTTTTATGTTATTCAACATATTGTTACTTTTTCACATATGAGTTTTAATCGGAACACCTTATGATCCTTTGATAAAGCCTGCCAACATGGGCTAGAACTTAATCCCGCTAAATCAAAAAATCACACAAACCATAAGGGTTCACACATAATATGAGATCGAATATTAAGGTTAAGAAAACCGAAATAAAACATCCCATACACATAACAATAATATGAAGCATTTAAGCACAGGCTATGTAATCGAAAAACTATCACAAGAAAAATTATAAAATAATAATCTTATTCATAACTAATAGATAGTTTTATTCATCAATAGACCTTACATAATAATTGAAAGAAATCAAAAACTGAAGTCTATTTTGCTTGGATTAAGTATTACATCATATAACTTAATCTCTAGAAGTGCTCTTATTATTCACTGAAGATTCTTCAGAGTACTGATTCTTGAGTCTTTTCTTTTCTTTTAAGAGAATGAGTCTTCGTTTCAAAAGATTCACTTCCACAATCAACTTCAAAAGTTTTGACTCAAGCCACTTCTCATTCTTTTCAGAAGCTTCCAATTGTTCTTGAGCATTCTCAAAATCTCTCATTAAATAGAACATGAAATCAAGTGATATGTGATTCTTCTTATGTTCCCTTGAGTAGTAGCACTTAATCTCAGTGGGAGGACATGTTTCAAGCTTCTGTAATTGTGAATTGATATCAATAGTATCTTCACCCATATTTAACCGTAAAACAAGAAGAGAAGAGTTGGTTCTTAAGACGTTTTATATATCAAATCGAACTTGGTTCCAAGTTTTTTGAGATACCTAATCAAGGTATTTGTATTTGATAAAAGCCGTTAAAATGTACGCTTTCGGAAATAACAGAGTAGGTTTTCCGAAATAGTATGATTAAATATTCTACCCAATTTTTGTCATGAACTTTCCTAGGATCGAAAGTATTCTTCTAAATAGAAAAGAGTATTCCAAAACTAGAAAAATACTTTAGATGCTCATGATGGGGTACAGAAATATACCTTTCTCATATTCCAATGCTCTTTTAAGATTTTTTAATTGAGCACAGATGGGAAAATCCGATCAACAAACTTAATTGTTGAAGTGAGCACTTGATTGCTCGTCTTCATTTTTGGAACATGGTCTATCATGATGTTTTTGAACATCTTTCTTTCCGAAACTATTCCAAGAATAGTCTTTTTCCATTAAGTCACAACTTGAGTGATCTGATGCAACAGAAGGATCATGAGTGTGACAAGAATTCTTTTGAAACATGAATTGAGAAGAGCTCTTATATCGTCCCAAAAAATTCTTTGAATATGACATCATCTTTTGATGAGATTGTTTCCTATATTCCGATTTAGACAGTTGATCAACAACAAAACAACATGATTTGAAATCATTTGTTTGAGTGCATTTCTGTTGAACGTTGCCATAGTCAGTAGGAAAATCCTTGTCAAATGTTGTGTTTGACTAGATATTAGATGTTGGATTATTCCTTGAAACACATCTCTCTTGATTCTTGCAAGTGATTAGACTATTGGAATAAGGATGTCATTTATTAGCTAAGAGATTCCGGGAATTACATATCCTTTTCTTAACTAATAGATTTTTTCTGATTTGATCATTGTCATATCCTTCAGATTCAGTTTCAGGAGAAAATGGAACACAATTTTCACCTTGATATAGACTAGACGTGATAATCACCATATCATGCGGTTCATAAACTTCAAGAGTTTCTTGAGAGACAGCTTCTTCATGCAACCTGGTTTTTATTAGAGATTCTCTGATGATTCTCTCGACAGATGGATAATAAATATTATCCTTTAGATTATATTTTTCAGCAAGCTTTAATTTAATCTCATCACTGTCATCTGAGTCTGTCCTGTCTGACCCAAGTATTTTTTTTCTTATTAACCCATAATGATTAATATTCCCTGAGTTGTGTCTAATCAAAGAACTAACAGAGATGAGATGTTTACCAGGTTTTGAAAAAAAATAGCCTTTCTGAAGTATATCATCTTCTTGCTCTACGTTAACTGAATCAGACATATATTCAATTCTTATAGGTTGGATCACACCAAACACAGATTGTTAGATCTTTTCGTGTTTGCCTGCTCTGATACCAATTGAAAAGACGAGGGTACCCAAATATACCTCAATCTCAAACTTTTCTACCTATAAGTCCTCTTACCGAAAGTGATTGTCTATGGTCTGAGTTGAGACAATACAACGAATCGGTATTCACACTTTGTGGGATCATCTATGGATACGAGATCGAGACAATACAACAATCAAAGTGTGATTACTTGATAATAGGTTTGGACTTAACCAAACTCTATAGGATCACTATCAAATAATACAGAGTTAACGTTTGTGTAATTTACTATAAATTATAATAACAACAATTATAATTGCGGAAAACAAACTTAAATGACACAGCAAGATTTTGTGAACGAGGAAACCGCAAATGCAGAAAAACCCCGGGACCTAGTCCAGAATTGAATACTCTCAGAATTAAGCCGCTATACAAAATCAAACCAACTTCGTATAGTTGAGACCATGCAACTAAACCTATAGTTCACCTAGTTTCTTCAGTATCCCTGCGTTTCCGACATTCAATAAGTGCACGCACTAAAACAATTCCTTTGGTTCATATTCCAAACAGTAAAGGAACAACAAATTTGTTCAGTATTAACTCTATTCAATCCCAGTGTATGAGTTAGACAAAGGCTCTTCTGTTTAATCCAATAAACTTCTTTGTCGAGTTTAGATCTATCTAACAAATAACTAACAAGTAGTCGAGTTTAGATTATGCAATCAATAATAGGATCTATCAAGATGCTAAATACTGATGCCGATCTACGCAACTAATCAATCAAATCTACCAAATGATAAACCGATTATAGTTGGATCCCAGCCGATCAAGTTTTTTGCACACCAAAGATTATGAACCCAAATCAGAAATCTTCTATGTCTTCAAATCTTCTTAAATCTTCAATAAACACCTGCACACAACAACTTGAATCTCTTGTGATCAATCACACACAGAACGAAGTCTGTTAACAATGGATTATCATAAGATATCTTTAGATCTACAAACAGTTCTAAAGATCCCGTTGACACTTCGATCTAGTTTGAGTGAATCTTATATCAGAAGAGAATATTCTCAAGAATAAACAAACTAGGTGTAATCAAAGTTCAACAACCGTTAGTCAATCAAATCAAATCGAAAACTAATAATACTTCAATTATCTAGTTACCCACCAACGGTACTCGTAGAGCTTCTTGATCCTACAGAAGTCTTTAAACGAGCGGTCGTTAGAGATTTCGCCTAATTAGGGTACTTTCCTCTCCGAATAGACAGCTCCACCAGTAACAACATAACAAGGTAGTTTTGCTGGATCTTAGGATGGTTTACATGAAATGCAAACTTGGGTATTTATAGACCAAGGAAGCTTGGACACCAAGGAATTTCCAAAACCGAAATATTCTTAAGACATGCAATATATTTCCAAATCGTTTTTCATAATTCCTAGAAAGGCTCTGTCCAAAAATAACCGAAATCTTACTAGAAAATCTCCAATTAGTAAATGCACATTACCAATTTTTATTTTCCAGAGATATGCATTTTAATTGCTGGTAATTAAAAGCATATAAAAATTAACAACCTTAATTAAAAGATTCTCAACTTATTTCGGTCCGGGATCTCCTTTAGCTATTAAGGAATATCTTTGAACAATAAAAGATAAGAGTTACAGAACATGTTCAAAGTATGTCGACATCTTAATTCTTTGTAAATCCTCTTTCATATTTACAATCTTGGAACCGATTATACCACACTTCCAAACAAGTTTAGAACATGTTCATCTGATTTCCAAGAATTATGTGATTGATAAAATCAACACACTAATCATGGGTTTACGGTTCTACCAAACACAAGGATCGGTTCTACCTTAATATGGTTACTGGGACCGGTTACATCAGTTACCAAATTGGTCACATCAATTACCAGGAACGGTTACCATATTCTCATGGTATTACTTGTGATCGGTCACACCAGTTACCAGGATCGGTTACACCAATTACCAGGACCGGTTACACCAATTACAAGGATCGATTACAACTCTTTTGTGATCGGTCACACCATTACTAGGATCGGTTACACCAATTACTTGGATCGATCACGCCAATTACAACTATCGATCATACCATCTTAGGTGATTACTTAGGATCGATTACACTAACAAAAGTCATACCAATACATAAGTCAAGCATTGTGACTAGTTTTACCAAAGATACATAACAAGTTATGATCGGTTCTACTAACTCACACATATTGGTAATCCAAAGATATGCAATGAATAACAATACCAATAAGCCTAGCGATTTCCCTTTCGATTTATAAAACAAGTTCATGAATGTACTTCCTTTAAACGAATGTAAACATTGTTTCATAGGAGGAAATCTTCACCCATGCCCATACACATAAACACAATAGCATTCATACGATTATGTCGCTGTCTTATATACGGAGTTTATAAGATAAGCGTTGTACTTCGTATTCTAATTCCTTAACACTATGTCTACTAGAGTATTATCATTAACATCTTCGAAGTTATGTTTTCAATATAGCACGACTTGAAAGATACGTTGGGAATGAAACAGTTAAAGTCAAAATATTACTAACCTCAAGAGGAAGGATGATGTCGTCGATGTAACTCTTTACTTCTTCACGTTCTTCAAGTCTTCGAGTAATACTTGTATGTCTCATTATCTTAATCTTTCTAGCCTAACCTATACGAAGTTGTCTCTAGTACATAATCAAGAAACGCATAAATTGAGTTTTGATTCACTAAAATATGACAACCAAACTTGACATACCAACGCTAGGTGGGTTCAACCGAGCCATTCTCTAACAGATTCCGAAATCAAACACACACAAAATATCAATCACCATAGTTTAAGAATTAATCTATTTGAGTAAGGATATGAAATAGCTGAAAAAAGTACTACCGAGGAAGGCGTCTTTTCTTGTTATCGAAATAGAGGAAAGAGACGCACAAATCTTTTTATTTCTCTGTCTTTAGATACGTGGAGTTATAAAAAAAAACCAATCACCTAGCCACTTAACCCCTCCATCTCAATATGAGGGTAAATGGTTAGTAATGAGCGATTCGCCTAGCACGGCCGAAATCTAACGAAAATGCTATAAAACTAGATAATTCCTCACTAATTGCACGCCTTCCTTCATGGCAAACGGATGTGGCCAGCAGATGTAGATTAATGGATTAACACGTCACTGATATGGAAGATATTTTTTCAAAAAATTTATTAAATTCCTGACTTCTTTTTTTCTCCTTCTCCACCACTCCCTATCCGTTAGTCTTCTTCTTCACCGTCTCAGATGTAATCAATTGTATTTGTAAAGATTGATTAAAAATGGTTGATTCAAATCAGCATCACACTAAGAAGATTGAATGGCTGACTGTTGATGGATCTTATAGTTAAAAATTAATTTTCTCTTTTAAGGATTTGAGATATTAAAACTTGATAGTAGGCTTTGGTTTCACAGAGGTTGTGTTCATTGGGTTTCTTTAAAAATCACTCGAGAAAGAATAACTCAAAGCAGATCCGATTATGGTTTTACGGACTGAGAGTTATTTGAGATCTATTAATCTTTGGCGGTAAGAATTCAGTTTACTAGAGTGGTGATGACTTCCTCATAAATCTCTGATTACCTATGGATATGTTCACTTCAATTCCCCAATACCGAAATATTCACTTTTTCTTACCTGATTATATACACAATCTTTAGATTTAAATGGAATGAGAGGATGAAGGTCATAACGACCAATTACAAATCAGACCTCGTTAAAATTAATATCCATTTCTAAGAAACAATTCCATTTGAGGTTTAACACAGAAGCTTTAACAAGTGGTGACATTAACATTCAAAATTTCAATTTCTACAAGTAGATTCATTGTATCCTTAAATGTTACACCAACACTAACAACTTTACACTTAAATTTCTAAATTTCAACCAGATCAATATTCCCCTCTAAATGATTAACTAATAAAAATAAGCAGATTCCGAAATCAAACACACAAAAAATATCAATCACCATAGTTTAAGAATTAATCGATTTGAGTAAGGATATGAAACAGCTGAAAAAAGTACTACCGAGGAAATAATCTTTTCTTGTTTTCGAAATAAAGGAAAGAGACGCATAGATCTTTTTATTTCCCCTCTTTAGAAACGTGGAGTAAGAAAAAAACCAATAACCGAGCCACCTCACCCCGCCATCTCAGTGTGCGGGTAAATGGCGAGTAATGAGCGATCCGCGTAGCACGACCGAAATCTAACGAAAATGCTAGAAAACTAGCTAATTCCTCGCTAATTGCACGCCTTCCTACATGGAAAACGGACGTGGCAAGCAGATGTGGATTAATGGCATCACACGTCACTGATATGGAAGAATTTTTTTCTAAAAATTTATTAAATTCTTGACTTCTTTTTTGTTCTCCTTCTCCACCACTATCTCTCCGTTAGTCTTCTTCTTCACAGTCTCAGATGCAATCAATTGTGGCTGTAAAGATTGATAAAAAATGATTGATTAAAATCAGCATTAGATATTATAAGATTGAAAGGCTGACAGTAGATGGATCTTATAGTTAAAAATTAATTTTCTCATTTAAGGATTTGAGATATTCAAACTTGATAGTAGGCTTTAGTTTCACAGAGGTTGTGTTAATTGTGTATCTTTAAAAATCACTCGAGAAAAAAAACACAAAGCAGATCGGATTATGGTTTTACGGACTGGGAGTTATTTGAGCTGTATTACTCTTTGGTGGTAAGAATTCAGTTTACTAGAGTTGTGATAGCTTCCTCATAAATCTCTGATTACCTATGGATATGTTCACTTCAATCCCCTAATACAGAAATATTAACTTTTTCTTACCTGATTATATACACAATCTGTAGAGTTAAATGGAAGGAGAGGATGAATGTCATAATGACATATTAAAAATCATATCTCGTTCAAATATCCATTCCTAAGAAACAATTCTATTTGAGGTTTACATCAGAAGCTTTAACAAGTGGTGACATTAACATTTAAAATTTCAATTTCTTCAAGTAGATTCATTGTATCCTTAAATCTCAC
>JAJJMB010017069.1:1909922-2008642 GCA_023531105.1 Papaver atlanticum
AACCAAATTCTTCTTTCAAGATTGAACCATCTAGGGATGGTCCAGCTAAGAGACATGGTATGGGTAATTATCTTAAGAAACTCGGTTTGTTTATCATGTTTGTTGTGGGTATATTATTTTCTTTTATCCATTGTTCGCTGATCATGTAGTTGTTTGTTATTCAGTGTTTACATTGTGCTGCTTTAGAATCTAGAGTGTAGTTACTCGTCTCGCTTTAGTTTAAACAATGAGGATGTGATATTACGGGTTATGAACATGTTGTAACCCATTGCGTATTTTGAAACAAAAGGTATTTTGTTTCCCCTTCTCGTGTTTTTGTTATTTTAGCTTTCCTTGTGATTTAGGCATGCAAGTTCCTCTGATAGCAGTACTATGACAATTTGGTTGACTCAAATCGGGTGATACAGAAATTGGACAAAAGCCAATTGAATAGATGTTATAGGTAGAAAATGAGACGACTTTAGTTATTGCAAAGGTGCCCGATGATTTTGACAGTTTGTAATTGTACTGATAACTTTCAACTGTGTCTGACACTAAAAAATTTATAGCCGAATGCTGTTTAAAACTTTATTCTCACTTGGGTACAGAAATTGACAATGAAGCATATTTTTGGATGTGTTTTCTTTTTTTTGATCCGTAAATAATTTTTATAGATAGATTAGTGAGTACATCTTCCCATACAAGTACAAGAAGCCCAATAGAAAACACTCCCTATTGTAGGGGTGTGCAACGGACGGACGGATGCGGATTAGGGGTCACCCGCGTCCAATCCGTCAAAGTTGCGGATTTGGGAAATTCAACCGTGTCCTGCCCAATCATCCATGGATTTGACATCCCCAAATCAGCGGGTGATGCGGACCGAATGTGGATTAACCGCGGATTTATTCTCAAAAAAAAAAAAAAACTTTGCCTATTGAAAGATAAAATAAAAAGAGGCGGGTGGGTCTTTAGGTGCTGCAATGGCCGCTCATGTTGCACACCGTAAGGCTGAAATGGAGATTACAATGCTTGTTCCAGACCCTATCATTTTGCCTATCTATTAAAGGTGTGGTTAACACATCATTAAAAAACTATTCCAGTCTTAGTTCATCTAATCTCTAATTAACTACCATAGTCGTCGGACAAGCCTCTGTTTCATTGTCATTGTTGGCCACTTCTTCAGCATTATTATCTTCGGAACCAGAAGAATGTGGATCAACGACTTTTGGCACATACTGTATTACCACCTTCCTAATTAGCTTCTGTTGTATCCCCTTTTGGTATGTACGTTATTTGGTTTTCGATTCACACTTCGGTTTGAAGCATAATTTCAGATGACATGATTTAGCAATAGAGAACTTTGATAAATTCTGCCGTCCCAAACTCCAAATGGCTCGATTTTGGTAGGCTGGCTACAAATTTTGGGCTAGAATTGGTCTAAAATTCTACATTTATAATTCACAAATGATGAGACTAAATGACCAAATTTAGAACCAAGAACCAACAATTGTTTACTATTAAAAGAAAAACCCTTAAACAAAATTAAAGATATCTAATCTAATAAAGAACACCTGTCATCCCCGTAAAAATCTTAAACTCAATTTTGCGGGTGTGGATGAATCCACAGATATCAAAGGTTAACCGCAACCAAACCGCTAAATATGTGGATTTTAGAATCTTACCCGTGTCCGGCCCATAAATCTTGTGGATTGGGTTTCACCCATAATTTTACGCCAGATACGAATGAAATCCGCAGTTCCGGACTTTTTGCTCACCCCTACGTACCCTATTGTAAGAATACAAGGCCCAAGAAATGGAAGCTCACAAACATATTTTTGTACGTCCATTTGAGTAGATACTAGGCGGTTGTTTCTATGTAATGTCTAGGCACGTAAATTTACAAGCGTGATTACACTTGGAGCTTGGAAGGTAAGATTAAACCAATGAGAGAGTGGAGGAACAAAAATCAATGGCTTTACTGTTTTCGGCACTTGCCAAGCAAACGATAAGGGTAAACGCCACATAAAAAGAGAAAACCCCATGAATTTTAAAATGCTAGGCTATTAGCCCATACTTGCAGAATCGCAGTGAAATGGATAATAGACATTTACTTTTGGTGAGGTGGGTAGGTGTGGGATCAAATAGTAACCACGTCGCTGATATGATAGGACATGCTAGATTAGCTTAGACATAACGCTGCCTGCACAAGGTCAGGTCAATAAACATGATCTGACGGCCATACAATTAGTGTTTTACTTTTACATGCACAGTTGTTCAGTAATCAGTTCATTTCTTCCTTATTTCTTTTGTGGATACATGTCTAAAAGATGTGATTATGTGCCCTTTAAATATTTTTTAGAAGGAAAATGGGAACTCAACTCTCGTTCAGTTGTATCAAGATGAGTGATTTGGATTTTATTTCTAGGGGCCTTTTATCAGCATGGGCTGAGATATTGGAGGAAACTTTAACGAATTAGAAGTATTCGATATCTTCCTTATATCGCAAAAAAAAATAAAATCTGTTTCCCAGATGATTATCATTCGTACCCCCAAGACCGCTGACTTTAATTTTAGCAAATTGGTTTTAGAAGGCATAAAATGAAATCCATCATGCGTACCCAATATCAATACCTATACCAGATCACTCACATCTTGGTGGTTTTTATTTTGTGTTTTTCTTTTTCTTTTTCTTTCCAACTAATAACTTTTGATTGTAGCTTAAAGTTTCTTATCCGGAAAAGAAAAATATTTTATGCACACAGATATGTATTAAATTTTGGTCAAATTTGGCGGGATGCATAGGTAGATAGTTCAGGTGGCTATCCTCAAAAACCACAAGTTTTTCAAAAATCCAACGTTGACACAAATTCCGTACTGTGGAAAATCCTCTTTTAATTGGGGGCTATCATTTTTAATTGGGGGCCTACACATTTTATTTACACCCTAATTTTTTTTGAGGGGCATATTAAACCAAAAGTGAAAATACTATTTTACCCTTTACTAAATCTAAATCTTAAAAATCAATTAACACTAATTAATAACCTTAATTAGGTCCCCAATTCATATTCCCTTCTCTTTCTTCTTTTCATCTTCCTCTCCTCCCCTTTCTCTTCTCCACCACCACCATTAACGACTCTTCCGAAGAATTTTTTTTTGTTCAACAGATTCATCGCGTAATCGTCGATAATAAAACTTTAATCGACGATTAAATTCTTCTACAAACATGGCTCGTACAAAGCAGACCGCTAGAAAAGCACTTCAAATCCCTAATCCTGTAGATACGGTTAAAGGCAAGGTATACGAGAGAAGAATTCTCAAACCCAAAAAATCGAAACCCAAGAAAGAAATGGCTCCAATTAGAAGGTATGTGAACTAAAACCCACCTTCAATTCGATTTGTTGTTGTGTTTTGATTGTGAAACTGAGTTTGGTAACTGAAAATTAGCAGTTTCAGTGTAAGAGTCGTTAGTATATAAATTGAAACCCCTAACGACTTTTCATTTGCATGCGGATTGTATGAAAAATCGTTACGGTATTAGGTAGAAGATGACGACCCTAATTCTGCTAATTCAACAATTTTTGCCCTAGAATAGAGTCGTTAGTGTATTAGGTTCAAGATGACGACTCTGGTTTGACGACCCTTTTTTATTGGTTAACGACTCTTGATGGAACTCGAACATCCTTCTGTTTCAAAAAATGGTAGTGTCGCCATCTTAGGTCCCATAGAGTCGTCAATTAGCAATATGCCATAGAGTCGTCAACCCAAATCGTAGAATCGTCATTTCCTTTATGACGACCCATTGTTACACGATAATGACCCTGTAAGAAAAAAAATCACCTTCTCTGTCCAAATATTTGGAAGGGTCGTCATTACATAAATTTGAGTCGTCACCTTATATTGAAGAGTCGTTTTGTTTATAGATAATACTACTGACAACCCTTTAACTGATACCATAAAATTGATATCTTATTGGGTTTTTTTTTTGTGTTTGGACTATAGTACCAAGAAGACCAAAGACAAGGTTCCAAAGATGATAACTCCTCATTCCAAAGCTCCCCGACACGATAAATACTTACTTGTTGTGCCATTACGCGGAAAAAAGCCAAATGAGGTAGCATTTTCTATCACCGAACCAAGAGACAAAGGTAATGAGTTGTCGGATTCGTCGGGAGCATCCTCTCCTATTATTTCCGCTAACGGTAGCGATGATGAAGAAGAAGAGATACAAGAAGATCCTCCCGTACGAGGTGAAGAAGAAGAAGAGGAAGAAGAGAGTGATAATGATGATGAAGATAATGGTAGTGGTGATCATTCTGATGATGGTAATGGTAGTGATGATGGGGAGGAAGGGGATGAAGGTAATAATGGTGGTGATAAGGAGGATGAAGAGGATGAAGGTAATGATGCTGGTGATAAGGATGATGAAAAGGATGAAGGAAACGATGCTGGTAATAAGGAGGAGAAAGAGAATGAAAAGCCGAAGCCCGCAAAGAGGGTAAAGAAGGATGAAACGGATATTTCACCCAGCGCGAGACACGTTCCCGCTACTCGTTTGTTGTTGGAACCTCTTCGCAATGGTAAACCTAGAGGATAACCTAGCGATGGCTGCGAAGTTCTATTTGGATATCCCGGATCGTGGGCTCATACCATCTATGAGACAATCGTAAGAATACCAACTTTTCTTGTTATCTGATTTGTTGATGTTAACTTTCTTAATTTTTTTTAATATTTACATGTTTCTCTTTTGTTGGATCATAAGAATGCCGCACGTCTTTTCAGGCACCAATCTTCTTTTAAGAAAATGGAGTTGTGGACGCTAGAAGGTGAATGTGCAAGAGTTAGAGAGTATGTTGAAAACTCCGGTTTGTATAATGTCGTTTTGAACTCTGTGATTGCGTATCACAAGGTCGCAGTATCTAGTTTCTATGAAAGGTATTACGGTGAAGTCGACACATTCCAACTCCCTTTTGGCGAGATGGCAGTGACTCCTGATGATGCCGAACAGATATTAGGGCTGCGGGTCGAAGGTAAATCAACCAATGACAAGTTCAAAAAGGCTTAGTTGGGATAAAATTTATGCATTGACCAGTAACTTGTTTGGGTGGGATAAAGAGAAGACTGATGGGCTTTTCGTGTCGGGAATTAAATACCCGAAGAAAGAGTTCAAACTTGTAGAGATTAGGGAGATGTTTTCTTACACATTAAGCAAAGAAAAAGATGGTCTCTCTGATATGGAATGTCGTTATGCGGCAGCTGGGTATTTTTTGTACGTCCTTGCGTCGGTTATATTTCCTGACAACAAAGGTAATAGGGTCAGCGCCAACCTTCTTCAGCTTTTGGATCCCTTGGAAGATGTGAACAAGTACTCTTAGGGGACTGCCATAGTAGCACATTTGAATGGTCAGCTTACCCAGGGATCTCGCGAACGAACTTATCAAATTAATGGGAATTTGACTCTGGTCCAGGTATTTGGATTGATGAAAGTTGTCTTCTTTGTGTACGTTTTTTCCATTAATGTTTTTATGTTTATTTGATTTTTTTAAAATTTTTTCAAATGTGCTTGTTATAGGTGTGGATTTATGATCATTTCCCCTCGCTGTTCAAAGATAATGAAGACGTGCAACTCAACCCAGATTACTGCGAAGGTAGTCCAACAGGAACCCGATACTTGTTCACCGGTTCTCAGGATAAGGAACAAACAGATGCGTTGATAGAAATGCGTCAAAAATTGGACAACATCATGGCGAAAGAGGTAATCTTTAATCCATATAAGGATGGTAGAGTTGGCGCAATGGAAGATATCGTGTATTACCATGGCCCTTTGTTTCACCCATACGGTTTTTCAATGTATAATCCGATGAGAATCATGCGTCAACTTGGGTTTATTCAAGATTCACCCGATGACGACTATGTACCTCCATTCAAGCACAAGTTGGACAAATGCGGGGCTGACGTGTCGGACATAAAGGTGGTTTATGATACACGCAATATTGTGTCTAATATGTCTCAATTGTATATATTGTTAGTATTCGATTTTGTATTTATTTTGTTATTTCATGTCCTTGTAGGTATTTTTAGAGAAATAAGCTCTTGCGACGAAATTGGCTCATAAAGTGGTGTTTTACACCCCATGATAGAGTACTAAAGGCACCCCAGAAATGCACCGGAAGCACCCCAGAAATACACCGGAGGAACCCCGAAAAAGTGTTGAAAACACCCCAGAAAAAGTGTTAAAGGCACCCACCAAAATTACTAAAGGCACCCTAAAAAATGGATAAGGGCGCCCCCAAGGCAGCCGAGCTGCTAAAGGCACCCGCGTTTTGGATTCAGGGCACTACACCTTTCTTCATCGTTTGAAAAATAATTTTGGCGGGAAAATTTTTTTTCTGCGGAATTTTCTGTTGGATTTTTTGAGGAGTTTCAGTGAGATTCAATCACTGATTTTGATTGGGATGAACGTGATATGCCCAAACAATGGTGGTATGAGTGTTCTAATGCGTTCAGTTTGGCTGAATTTTCGTCGGGAAGAAAATATGCAACCTCGGAATATAGCGTGTTTGAACGTGCATGGATTGAGTTGTGATGGAGTTTGGTTGCTGCAGAAGTGTGGAGGAGTCAAACAAGGAAGTTCTGGAGCGTGTATACGTCGAAAAGATGCGTAAGAACATAAAACATAAAAGAAAATATTCATGAGTTAATGGTTGGATATCGAGAAGATTTTTAAGTTATTACGAGTTTATTCTTGATCCTGTGACTATATAAAGGCTTTAGGAGACTCACAGAGGAGGAGGGAGTTCAGGGAGAGAATAGGGAGACGTTTAGAGCATAAAGAAATCGAGAAAAAAAAGTTACAGGAAAAACAAATTTTCTGCTGGTGAAGAAGGTACGAAGAACATAAGACCCTTAAAGACCGTCGTTCTTCAACAGTGCCAGTGACGGTATTCCTTTATCGTTTTCTGTAACAAATATAAGTGTTACAAAACCCGGTTTTATTCATTTTTTCTCCCATTTCATCATTTGTGAACCATTTTTGAGCATTAATAAAGATAAATTTTGAGCATGTTTCCATGATAATGATGAGCTAATTCTCGCGTAATCAAGGCACAGAGGAAGCTATTTATGCATGAATAATTGGTAACTATTCTATTTTTCTCTAATTTGTATTTTATAAATCACTCAATCACTACTTTGTAGAATTTTAATTGTTTGCATAATTTTTCCTAATTAGTTGTGATTCAATTAGATAGGTTATGCTTTGGTTAGATAATCTATGCTTAAGGGATACAATTAATGTTTGAGAATATGCTTGATAATTTGTGAATTAAGAAAAAGAGATTTTAAAAAATAATTAGAGTTTTGGAATTTTTATCATCATTTATTCATATGTAATAGTGGAATCTAGTGTCTTGGTTATTTTCACTCTAAAAAACAAAAACAAATTTGGATTTAAATTTTCTCTACTTTTAGTTTAAATAAATCTAAATTCAATTGCTTTCACAAGTCTTACGAACCTCATTACTACCACTATTCAAAATTATATCAATTTTTGGCGCCGCCGACGCGGACTTGTTTTTAAGTTAGAGTTTTTAGATTTTTTTTTTTTTTTTTTTTTTTAGATTTTTATTATTTTCTCTTTTTTCTATTTTACGTTTCTTTGGGTATATTTTTTTGTGCTACAGGTTTGGAGTTTGGACCGAAAAGAATTTAAGCCAAAGACTTTGGTGACTAAGAGATTAGGAGCCAAAGATAAAAGCTAAAAGAAAAAGAAAAGAAAGACAAAGATTTTTTTTTTATTTTTTTTTTATTAGGTTTTTAGATTTTTATTTTATTTTTATTTCTTATATTTTCTTTATATTTTATTTTTAGAAACTGTATATAGGGATTTATTTTTGTATTTTATTTTTATTTTTGAGACATTTGAACACTTGGACATTATTATTTTATTTTTAAACCCTACGGAAGGGTAGTTTTAAATACAAACTGTTTGCAGGGAAGGACGACGATTACGATATCGTCTCGTCCCATCGGGTTCGTACATGACATAGGAGTCGTGGCCCGAGTCGACTTCAGCGGTTCTTCGCCTGTCTGGTACGGGAGGTAAGTTTTTCGAAACACCCGCGAATCCCCTGTCAGCGGGTTTACAGTCTGCATTAAGGTGAATATATGTTGAGGACTGAATACGGACTTTAATTTCCTAGTAAAGGGCAAGGACTGGCCATACAAGATAAGGGTTCGGATTTCATCACCGTTCTCTTCTTGCCCGCCTTAGGAAAACATAACCTACGCGAACCCAAACCTAAAATATTGACTAGAACGAGACCTATAGGGTAACGAGCTTAATAGGAAAGTCGTTCGAAAAATATTGGTTACTCTTTTAAGCATACTTTGAAGTTCAGGAAGATTACTTTGAGTCGATTAGAGCCGCCTTGTAACCCAAGAAAGTGTTGCCAAAGAGGTGGGGGTATCAAAGCTCCTCTGAGCTTCCCCTACTTCTCTTCGACTCACTTTATTCAGATCGATCCAGAGAGGTTTACTTAAATTGTAACGAATTCCTTTTCGAAAGATTAGGAGCTGGTCTAGAAACAATCTAAGTGGAGCCATCATGCTTGTTGTTTGCTAGAAATTTTTAGGATTTCTTTGGTGGAGTCAGCCTGCTGTGTGTTTGCTTAGAACCTCCCTTCTTTAGGATTTTATTTTTATTTTTATTTTTTATTAGTGTATGCCAAAATCGCTCAAGTTCATTAGTGAGTGTGCTTGGAAAAGAGACACTTTTGGCCGTTTGATTAGTGACGAGCCTAGAGGTTTTTCTTTTGAAGACGGGGAGCTCGAAGACTCTTCTTTGGAGAGCCCTGTTTTCGGAAACTTCAATTTTGAGAATTTAAGTCTTAGTGAGGAATTCACCCCTAGGATTTTTACTGTGCCAACAATGACAACTTTGAAGGAGTACATGTACCCAACTAGGACCAACCGACCATCGTGCATTAAGTTGCCAGCCTCTACGGCTAGTTATGAGTTGAAACCTGTTATTCTTCAGATGATCCCTATATTCTTAGGAAAAGATGATAAAAACCCTTACTTTCACATTAGGGACTTTAAAGAAATTTGTGGAACAATTAATATTAAAGACCTTAGTGAAGAAGTCTTGAAACTTAGGATGTTCCCCTTTTCCCTGAGAGATAAAGCCAAGACCTGGCTTAACAACCTACCATCTGAATCCATAAAAACATGGAAGGAACTTATTGATGCCTTCTATTTTAAATTCTACTCTAAGCATAAAACTATAGCTGTTAGGAAGAAAATTAGTGCTAGTGTACAACAAGAGGGAGAATCTCTTTATAGGTTTTTAGAGAGATTCAATGATCTATTATCCTAATGTCCTCACCATGGGTTTGACAAAATGAAACTAGTAGGGATTCTTTATGATGGTTTGGATTATTCGACGAAATCCACGGTCGAGTCTTTGTGCGCTGGTGAGTTCACTAGTAAAAGTGCTGATGATGCGTTTTCCTTCTTAGAAGATGTCGCTGAAAAATCCCAACAGTGGGAATCTTGTGTTGAACCCCCTAAAACACTCTTGATCAATAGAAGTAGCAACAATGTGGTTGATACAGGCTTTGGGTCTGATGCTAAGTTTACTGCTTTGTCTAAAAGGTTAGAAGCTTTGGAATTGAATCAATCTAAACATAGGTCTTTTGTTGAACCTGATAATAGGATTAGAGCCTCTCAAGTCTCTAGTTGTGGAATAGAACCCAGTAACTCGTTTTGGGAAGGTCAGGATAGTGAAGAGCAAGCCCATGCTATCTATAACAATGCTAGATTTGAAAACCGATAGAAGTTTTACCCCTACTCAGAGACCTACAACCCTGGTTGGAGAAACCATCCTAATTTCTCTTGGTCTAAAGGACAGAGTCAAGGACAATCTAGTAATTCTCAGCCTCCCCCAGGTTTTGGTTATAATAAGAACCCTTCGGGTCAAGCCCAGCTCCAGAACCCTTCTGAGAATAGAATAACTAGCTTAGAGGAATCTCTTAGCTTATTAAAAAGGATTCAGGACATGTTCGTAAAGACCCAAGAAGTATTACTAAAGAACCAGGCTAGTTTTCAAGAGGAAACCAAGCAGAATTTTCAACATAATGCCAAATCTCTTGCTAAGTTAGAACTTCAAGTTAGTCAAATAGCTAAGATTCTAAGTGAGAGAGATAGTGGGAGTTTTCCTAGTCAAACTCAACCTAATCCTAGAGGAGTTCATGAAATAGGAGGAAGATCATCTGATCATGTGAATTCAATCAAAATCCTTAGGAGTGGTAGAGAAATAGACAATAAGGTTGCCATGCCTGATAGTGAACATGCTGTAGTTCACCCTTCTGAATCAGAAGCTGAAGAGATTGATGGAACCTCTAAGGAGACTGATAAGGCCCCTGATAAGCCAAACTTTGTTCCTAGAGCCCCATTCCCACAATTGCTGGTACCAACTAAGAAGGAGTCCACTTTTAATGACATTTTGGAGGTTTTTAAGCAAGTAACTATCAACCTTCCATTATTAGATGCAATTAGGCAGATTCCTCCTTATGCCAAGTTCCTTAAGGACTTGTGTACGCGAAAGCGTAAGCTCAGTGTCCATAAGAAAGCCTTCCTAGATAGTCATGTGAGTTTTATTATTCAGAATACTACTACTCCTAAGTATAAAGACCCAGGTTCCCCTACCATTGCCTGTACAATAGGGAAATACCTTGTTGAGAAAGCACTGCTTGACTTAGGAGCCAGTGTGAACTTACTCCCATACCATGTGTACCTTGAGCTAGGACTTGGTGAGATGAAACCTACCCAGATAACACTTCAGTTAGCTGATAGGTCCGTAAAAATTCCTCGTGGTGTGATCGAGGATGTTCTTATTGAGGTCGACAAGTTTATTTATCCAGTGGATTTTGTTATCCTAGATATCCAACCTGTCCCTGACCCAGAGAACCAGATACCGGTAATTCTAGGTCGCCCGTTTTTAGCTACATCTAATGCGATCATCAACTGTCGAAATGGTATTATGAATCTATCTTTTGGTAACATGACCATTGAGCTGAACATTTTTCATATTAGTAAGCTACCATCTGAACGAGATGACTCGAGCATAGAAGAGGTCAACATGATAGGAACATTAGTCGAGGAGTCATTACCAAACACTTTGTTAGAAGAACCACTAGAGAAATGTCTAGCCCACTTTGGGATTGATTTTGATGATGATAATGTGATTAATGAGGTGAATGCTTTGTTAGATTCAACCCCTTTGTTGGATACTAGCAATGTTTGGAAATCTAAGTTCGAACCATTACCAGTTTCTGAGTCTACTCTAGTTCCTTCCTTAGGAAAGCCTCCTAAGTTGGACCTTAAACCATTACCAGATACCTTGAAGTATGTGTTTTTAGGCCCAGCTGAAACTTTACCTGTGATTGTAGCATCCAACTTGGATAGTGATCAGGAAAGTAGGTTAGTAACCGTTCTTCAAAACAACAAGGAAGCTTTAGGATGGACCATAGCAGACATTAAGGGTATAAGTCCTACAGTTTGTATGCATCAGATTTATTTAGAGGAAGAAACCAAACCTTCTAGTGAGATGCAACGTCGACTAAACCCTAATATGAAAGAGGTAGTTCGAACTTAGGTTCTTAATTTGTTAGATGCAGGCATTATCTACCCTATTTCAGACAGCAAGTGGGTCATCCCTGTTCAGGTTGTCCCCAAGAAATCCGGTATTACTGTAGTCCAAAATGAAAATAATGAGTTAATCCCAACTCGAGTGACCACGGGTTGGCGTGTTTGTATTGACTATAGGAAATTGAACAAGGTCACTAGGAAGGACCACTTTCCCCTTCCTTTCATCGACCAAATGCTAGAGAGATTAGATGGACATAGTCACTACTGCTTCTTAGATGGCTACTCCGGATATAATCAGATCGTTATTGCCCCTGAAGACCAAGAAAAAACTACTTTTACCTGTCCCTTGGGTACCTTCGCGTATAGACGCATGCCTTTCGGGCTTTGTAATGCCCCTGCAACTTTTCAGCGTTATATGATGAGCATATTTTCTGACATGGTAGAACGGTTCTTAGAGGTCTTTATGGATGATTTTTCAGTATTTGGTTCGTCTTTTGATGAGTGCTTGCATCATCTGTCATTAGTTTTGACTAGGTGTAAGGAGAAGAATTTAGTGCTTAATTGGGAGAAATATAATTTCATGGTTCGTTCAGGAATTGTTTTAGGGCATATCGTATCATCTAAGGGTATAGAGGTAGATAAAGCCAAAGTTGACCTTATTAAGACTTTACAGGTCCCAAAAACCGTACAAGATATTAGGTCATTCTTAGGGCATGATGGTTTTTATCGTCGATTAATTAAGGATTTTAGCTTAATTTCTAGACCTCTTTGCAATTTGCTTGCAAAAGATGTTAAGTTTGTCTTTGATGATGCTTGTTTAGAGGCTTTTGAGAAGCTTAAGACTTTACTCACTACCGCCCCCATAGTCCAGGCACCCAACTGGAACCTACCCTTTGAGATCATGTGTGATGCTTCAGATTTTGCTATTGGTGTTGTGCTAGGTCAGCGAGAAAACAAATTACTCCATGTGATTTACTATGCTAGCAAAACTCTGAATGATGCCCAGTTGAACTATACTACTACGGAGAAGGAACTGTTAGCCATTGTATTTGCCTTAGACAAGTTTAGATCCTATCTCTTAGGTTCTAAGGTTATAATCTTCACCGATCATGCTGCTTTGAAGTATCTTCTTTCCAAGAAGGATACAAAACCTAGATTGATTAGATGGATCCCATTGTTGCAGGAATTTTCCTTAGACATTAGAGACAAAAAAGGTGCAGAAAATGTAGTAGCAGACCACTTGTCTAGGCTTGTTGTGGATACCCCTGATGATTCTCCTCCTGTTAGAGACAGTTTTCCTGATGAACAACTGTTCTCTGTTACCCAATTACCTTGGTATGCGAATATAGTGAATTATCTTGTTACTGGTCGAATTCCCCAGCATTAGGGTAAACAAGATCGTTTTAGATTTTTAGCTGAGGTTAAGCACTTCTTTTGGGATGATCCTTATTTGTTTAAGTATTGTCCAGACCAGATTATTAGGAGATGTTTACATGAAATTGATCAGTCAAGTATTATTTCCTTTTGTCATGATCATGCTTGTGGGGGTCATTTTAGTGCTAAGAAGACTGCTGCTAAGATATTGCAGTGTGGATTCTATTGGCCTTCGTTGTTTAAAGATTCCCACAGTTACTGTGTTACTTGTGAACGTTGCCAGAAATTAGGAACCATTTCCCGTAGGAACATTATTCCCTTGAACCCTATCTTAGTTGTTGAGGTCTTTGATGTGTGGGGTATTGACTTTATGGGTCCGTTTCCTAATTCTTTTGGTAACTTATACATCCTTGTCGCTGTAGACTATGTCTCTAAGTGGATTGAGGCGGTTGCGTGTAAAACCAATGACCATAGGGTCGTAGTCAAGTTCTTGAAAGAAAATATACTTACACGTTTTGGTACGCCGCGAGCTATAATTAGTGATGGAGGTTCACACTTTTGTAATAGACCATTTGCTCTTTTAATGAAACAGTATGGTATTACCCACAAAGTTGCTACCCCATATCACCCACAGACTAGTGGTCAGGTAGAGGTCTCCAATAGGGAAATTAAACGTATTTTAGAGAAAACAGTTAATCCCAATAGGAAAGACTGGTCATTGAGGCTTACTGATGCCTTATGGGCTTACCGTACTGCGTTTAAGACACCCATTGGAATGTCACCTTATCGTTTAGTATTTTGAAAGGCATGTCACCTGCCTGTTGAGTTAGAGCATAAAGCCTATTGGGCTATTAAGCAGCTAAACTTTTCACTTGACAAGGCAGGAGCTCACAGAAAACTCTAGCTCAATGAGTTGGACGAGATTCGTAGAGATGCATACGATAGTGCTAAGGAGTATAAGAAAAAAATCAAACTTGTGCATGATAAGAATATTTTACGAAAGTCATTTTCTCCAGGTCAAAAAGTTCTTCTGTATGACACTCGTTTGCATCTATTTCCCGGGAAGTTGCGCTCTCGGTGGACCGGTCCTTTTGTGGTCCGTACTGTTTTTCCTCATGGAGCTGTTGAGATCGAGACACCGGATGGTTCTTCGAAGGTTAACAGTCAGAGATTGAAACCCTTTTTAGAGCCCTTTCCTACAGGTGATGTTGAGGAGGTCCCTCTGGAGGACCCTGCTTACACTTGATTGACCATCGGGGTCATTGTATGTTGTATATTAGTTTTTGATTTCTCTCTTCACCCAGGTACTATCTTTCCAACTTCTCTTTGTGTTATTTTTGGTACTGCTCTTTCATTAGAAACATTGAGTACAATGTTAGATTTAAGTTTGAGGGTATGGGAAAAACTTTTTAGTTGCAATAAACTCCAGAGCCTAGAAATTTATGCCTATTAAGGATGGCACTAACCAATCTAAGTGGATGGAAGCATTTTGGTTTTAGGAGTTGAGGAACCAATCTGAGTAGATGGAAACATCTATAAGAGTCTATTCGTAAAAGCACAGAGCTCAGGTGTTAGAAATAACATGATAGTTTCGCCATATCTCGTTGAGTCCTTTTCACTTCTGTTTTTATTTTCTTTTTAAAATATGTTTCTCTAAGTGATTAGGTGGGGCTCACGATTCAAGTTGTTACCAATGCTAGGGTGAAATAGAGTGATTGAGATACCTAAAAAAAAAAAAAGACCAGACCAATAGACCAATCAGAATAAATTTTAACACTTGGATAGCAATATGTTTGTGTTCTCCCTGTCTCCGTCGCCTAAAAAAGCGTGGAATGCAGGATCCACGGGAATTACCATGTAATCTGCTGACAAGAAAGCATGCGCTTGGATCCACAAGATCTAATCATGTTGTTAGTTCTAAATAAATAAATAAATAATGTGTGTTCAATAAATCGACCGCTGGTTCCCTTGTATATGCCAGACGAGTTGATCTAGAATTAGGATTATTGACCACCGGTCCCCTTGTATATGCCAGTTGTGTTGATATTAGTCAGACCGGTATCTCAGTCCATTAGGATAGGTTCATCTTTGCGGAGGCCTTCAGACAGATATGAGAAAACACCGTTCACCTAGTCAACATCAAAACCATCTACGTTTTTCTATATCCATCTCTTAATCTATCCATGTGATTTGTTGACTCCGGATATTGATGTCCATAGTGAAACTATCTGAGTAGAGCTCTATCACTTATATATGAATTTTAGTATGTTTGAGTGCAAACTCGTGTACAGCAATTGGAATTTCGCATCAGGGTACTTCCTCCCATAATCAATAAGTATGCCAACCAAGGAGGTTCTAGTGCCATTCCAAGGTTCTGCGTATATAGCTAGGGTCTGGAGTAAAGGTTTGTGGGTACACCTCTGGTAAACCCTCCCGAGACTATAACTCGGCCACTAGGGCCACCTAGGGGTTCAAAGGCTTGTTGCACACGCTAAGTGCAATCGCGATGCCTGCGACAGTGAGTTATGATTTTATTTTTGATTTGCTCGGGACTAGCAAATAATAAGTTTGGGGGTATTTGATAGACGCATTTATGTGTCTAATATGTCTCAATTGTATATATTGTTAGTATTCGATTTTGTATTTATTTTGTTATTTCATGTCTTTGTAGGTATTTTTAGAGAAATAAGCTCTTACGACGAAATTGGCTCGTAAAGTGGTGTTTTACACCCCAGGATAGAGTACTAAAGGCACCCCAGAAATGCACCGAAAGCACCCCAGAAATACACCGGAGGAACCCCGAAAAAGTGTTGAAAACACCCCCAGAAAAAGTGTTAAAGGCACCCACCAAAATTACTAAAGGCACCCTAAAAATGGATAAGGGCGCCCCCAAAGCAGCCGAGCTGCTAAAGGCACCCGCGTTTTGGATTCAGGGCACTACACCTTTCTTCATCGTTTGAAAAATAATTTTGGCGGGGAAATGTTTTTTCTATGGAATTTTCTGTTGGATTTTTTGAGGAGTTTCAGTGAGATTCAATCACTGATTTTGATTGGGATGAACGTGATATTCCCAAACAATTGTGGTATGAGTGTTCTAATGCGTTCAGTTGAGCTGAATTTTCGTCGGGAAGAAAATATGCAACCTCGGAATATAGCGTGTTTGAACGTGCATGGATTGAGTTGTGATGGAGTTTGGTTGCTGTAGAAGTGTGGAGGAGTCAAACAAGGAAGTTCTGGAGCGTGTATACGTCGAAAAGATGCGTAAGAACATAAAACATAAAAGAAAATATTCATGAGTTAATGGTTGGATATCGAGAAGATTTTTGAGTTATTACGAGTTTATTCTTGATCATGTGACTATATAAAGGCTTTAGGAGACTCACAGAGGAGGAGGGAGTTCAGGGAGAGAATAGGGAGACGTTTAGAGCATAAAGAAATCGAGAAAAAAAAGTTATAGGAAAAACAAATTTTCTGCTGGTGAAGAAGGTACGAAGAACATAAGACCCTTAAAGACCGTCGTTCTTCAACAGTGTCAGTGACGGTATTCCTTTATCGTTTTCTGTAACAATTGATTTTGTAACAAATATAAGTGTTACAAAACCCGGTTTTATTCATTTTTTTCTCCCATTTCATCATTTGTGAACCATTTTTGAGCATTAATAAAGATGAATTTTGAGCATGTTTCCATGATAATGATGAGCTAATTCTCGCGTAATCAAGGCACGGAAGAAGTTATTTATGCATGAATAATTGGTAACTATTCTATTTTTCTCTAATTTGTATTTTATAATTCACTCAATCACTACTTTGTAGAATTTTAATTGTTTGCATAATTTTTCCTAATTAGTTGTGATTCAATTAGATAGGTTATGCTTTGGGTAGATAATCTATGCTTAAGGGATACAATTAATGTTTGAGAATATGCTTGATAATTTGTGAATTAAGAAAAGAGATTTTAAAAATAATTAGAGTTTTGGAATTTTTATCATCATTTATTCATGTGTAATAGTGGAATCTAGTGTCTTGGTTATTTTCACTCTAAAAAAAAAACAAATTTGGATTTAAATTTTCTCTACTTTTAGTTTAAATAAATCTAAATTCAATTGCTTTCACAAGTCTTACGAACCTCATTACTACCACTATTCAAAATTATATCAGTTTACGAACCTGAACCTGATACCAAGCATTGGAATACTAGACACTCTAGGCTAGTAGACATCAAAGATTGGGTGCATGTCAATGAAGGTCACGAGGCAACAACAGATTACTATGCATGGTACGAAGGCTTCTCCCACGGTCGGGTGATACGGATAGATCAGACTATGGGTAGGAGGACCAATAGAGCATCCACCTTTGCTTCTCAAGATGACACTAGAGATGATACTACCATTCTTAAACTAGTGGTGAGTATTTATTTTTGTAATTATGTTATTCATCTACATATAAATATAAGTTGGTTAATGTGAATTGGTATTTGAATGCATATAGAAGGAATGAATGAAGCTTTTTGTCAAGGGACTGTGTTGCTCGGCTGACAAAGGGGAAGTGTTTGATCCTGAGAACTAACGTCGGTACGCTGATTACTGTAGGCACATTGAAAATCCTAATGAAAAGAAGATGTTTGCTGAGCTAGCTAAGGAAGGTAAGAGGACCCAGAAAACACGTAACCAGCTAACATAAGAACGTGCTGAATAGGGACAATGTAGCCAACCTCATGATGAACAAGGTGCTAGAGAAGATGGTGGTTCCCCATGGGGCAGTGCAACTCAGGGTCCTCCTAAGAGAAGCCGGAGAGTTTCCAGGTCAGGGAGGTAAAGAGGAGGTCGAGGTCGAGATGGTGGTCTTGAGTGAGGAGATGTTACCGTCGACTTGAACCTATGTTTCATTTTACTGTTGACTTGAATACTATGTTTCTTAACTTTTCTTAAATGCAACTTATGTTTTTGGTTTGGATGGTTTGTTGAAACAACTTATGTGTTTGGTTTGGATGGTTTGTTGAAACTACTTTGTTTTCATAAGATTTTAGAAGGATGTTTACAAGTATCTTTGTTATAATTTTTTAGGACTCTGAAGCAGACAATATTATGCACTGTGTAGAGTAGGGGTCGTCAGCTTTAAATATAGCATAATAACGACCCTAAATGTGATGAGTTTGATTTTACCATCTCAGCCAAAGAGTCGTTCACTCTATTTTTATCAAGCTGACGACTCTAAACCTAACTTTTTAAAAAAAATTCAGACCAACAGTCGTCAGCTTGATATTTAGATCCAAATAATGACTCTTTCATAGGAAAACTTCCAGGAGATTGCTTAAAATTTTTAGTGAAGGGGTCGTCAATGTATTAGTTTTAAGTGAACGACTGTACCTTTCAAACCAGGGTCGTCAATAAGTAGACTTAAGAGACTAATGACTCTTTGTAGAAACTTTGAACTAATAGGAGAAAGGCCATGGATTTCAATAAGAAGATAACATTACATAAATCTAGCATTACAGAAGAGCTAGTAAGGGTAATCAAGAATCTGACGCATCAAATATTCGTCAATGAACCTTCTTGCTCGTCGATACAATGTTGTATATTCTTTATGGTGAATGAACTTGGTTTCCCCATTACGTATTGTTCATAACCCATTGAAACGTTCCAGCTGAAATTAAACGAGGAATGTTATACGTTAGTAAGTTTGAACCATGAGAAAAGTATAAATATTATCGGATTACTCACTTTTTCCCTAAGAGGAGCTCGTGGATGATGGTCGTACACCATATTTCTAACTTTTACGTACTTTCGCATTGCACCTTTAATGTAGTTGAATCGAAATGCCAAATCCCTCTATTTGCGGTTATTAGGATTCCCGGTACGCCCGTATAAGAACTCCTTAACTCTCTTCCAAAACATTGAATAGATTTCATTTGGACGTTCACGAAACGTATTAGCAAACGATTTAACAAGACACAAATCTTTATACGGTTCCCATTCCGCCATTGCCACTAAAAGTTTAAGTATTTTGGTAGAAAATGGAATGTTTTGGGCCATTTTCTCAAGAGTAGGTGGTGTATTTTATAGAAGGAAACCCAGATGGTCGGATTTTTTGAAAGCCACAACAAGGGTGTTAGGATAGAAACAAATATATTGACGACTCTGGAGTCGTCAGTTTGGAACTTGTAGGTGGATAACGACCCTTATTCAGAATGAAGAGAAATTACATTTATTCAGAATAATTGTAAACTCCATTTAGTTGAAACTACAATAAATCAAGTCTATCATAAATCTTACTCAACAAATTACATGTTACTCATTTCTCGGTGCGAGATTGAACTACCACTGCGGCTTCGATGTGATAAAACGGCCCTCCTTTCCATTTGGTATATGCATCTTGGGCTGCACGCCTATCCCGTTTGTGCCTCGCGAGAAACTCGTTGTACTTGGTGCACAATCTCATAACGTGAATCGTCCTATCACAAATGGGGGACGGTTCATAATCATAGCGTAGTTTCTTGTAGTAATTAACGAAAGGACTCCAACCAACTTGACTCCAAAATATACTGTCATGTTGATGTTCTTCGGGAAGATCCTTGACGATGTAATAATTTTTAACCCATTCGGTCTCTTCCTCGACTTGCTTGAATATTTCCCGTAGATGGGATTGTTCTTCGCCTTGTTTTTTGGCCTCGCGCATCTCTTCTTCTTCCTTCGTAGGATATGACGATGGAGTGAATGGTTTTTTAGTAGGTCGCATGGTTCTTTTGCGTATCTCTTCTTCCATTGCCAATATTGATTTGGTTGGTCGCTTGCATCTTCTAAGTATGTTTTCAATTGAATTGCTAGTTGATGACGGAGTTGCCATTGAAAAAAAATATTTTGTGAGGTTGTTTTCAATTGAATTTGGTAGTCGATGGCTTCCTCTATATATAGAAAATATCCCAACGGCTTTTTTTGGGGGGAAGTGTACACAAAAAGAGACGTTGAGGGCATTATTCAAAGAGTCATCAATTTATAAATAATAAACCGAACGACCCTTACTTATTTTAAAGAGAACACCAAAATTCGTATCAATAGTCGTTATGGTATAGACTGATGCAATGACGACTCTATATGGCAAAAACATACAGGAGAACACCAATTTTTTTACTAATAGAGTCGTAAGGGTACATAGTTGGGAAACGACGACTCTAAATGGCAAAAACATACAGGAGAGCACCAATATTTTTAATCATAAAGGTTTTTATTGTATAGAGTCATTCAATGATGACTCTAGATGTCTAAAACATACAGGAGAAAACCAAAATTTTAACCCTAAGGGTCGTTAAGGTATAGAGGGTAGGCAATGACGACTCTAGATGTCTAAAATATACAGGATAACACCAAAATTGTAACCCTAAGGGTCGTTAAGGTATATGGTTATCATGGTACACGACACTAAATATTCACTAAATGGCAGCTATGTGTCGTTAAGGTATAGAGGGATTCAATGACGACTCCATATGGCAAAAACATACAGGAGAACATCAAAAGAAACAAGAGTGAAAAACATTTATGACGAAAGATAAAACGCATTGTATTCATTAAGCATTCTTCAAAATACAAATATTTGGGTTAAAGATACAACCATTGTCAAAAAGTATGCTTAAAAATGCAATGCAAAGTTCAAAATAAACATCTTCTATCACGATTCATCGCCCATGTCTAAGTAAATCGGGGTTGGGTCCATAGCATTCCAAATGTTCATTCCATACTCATACTGGTTTGTCCACTCCTTGGTGTTCTCTCCCCAATCACCATAGACCCGTGGTAGAGGACATTCTTTGGAAATCTTCAAGCCTATGTAATGGTTATGGTTGACATGTGCCATTACAATTCTTATTTTCTTTATCGCCGCCTCTGATGTGATTTCAACTTTGTTGTAGTAGTGGTAAATAGGATTCGAACTCTAAGACTTGTGAAGATTCGAGTTTTTAAATTTAATAAAAATATACAATAATATTACAAATGGTGCAAGAGGTACTGGAACTAAGGATTCGGCCAATCTTCATAACATAAGGTTCAATTATTTATTCTCAACAAATTTAGCTCACGAAATGTAAACATGGACTCTTATTTTTGCCAAGGTAGATTCTAAAAACATTAGTTATAAATCGTAAGCATGGGACATCAAACATCTAAGCAAGCATGACCCATCTAATAAAATAATAACTAATTAATCAAAATCATATTTCAATTAATATTAGTGCAAAAGTCATAAAAAAAGAATAAAATAAATTTACCCATGTATGAAGTTCGGCCTCCTCCGTCGTCCCAGTGTTGGGGTTTAACTCATCATGTCGAAAACACACTCAAAATATGTATTCATGGCTCAAAAAGTGTTTACAAGAAGAGAAAATAATGAAACAGGAAATCTTCAACATCACAGGTGCGTTACAGACCGACTGTTTCAACTCTCAACTGTTATGATGAAGATAATCGTTATAAATCTGAAGATAAATGTTGCAGAAGAGGATGAAGAAACTGTTACAATGAAGATAAATGTTGCAAACCATTTAAAGCAACTGTTACAACCAGTTGAAGAAACCGTTACGAAGGATGAAGAAACCGTCGTTGTTTCCCTGTTCTTCACGAGCAGCAGCATCAGCAACAACAGAGTTCTGAAAACTCTTGATTCACGCCTCCTGAGCTCTCCTCTCGACCCCAAACTCTCGACACCTCGTCCTTGTACCTGGAGCAATCTATTTATACTCCTAATCCTCATTTAATCGGGCCATATCTCCCAAATAATTTTCATTTGTCAATTTTATTCTCCACGGCCAAAATTTCCATTTTTTGATCTTCCACGCGCATGCAGCTGTATTTCTTTCCTTCTATACCTTCTTCACGCTCCAGAATATCGATTAAGTCTTCTAAGCACGTGCAGTACAGGTTTAAATTTCTCACAACTTGTGTAAGCTCATGTTTTTCCTCCAACTCCCTGTTTGGATTAAACCAAGTTATCCAGCCAAATTTGATCGATAAAATCACCCATACTAGCTTTCTATAGTCATATCACGTCTACCCACTAAGTTTCAGGGATTGAATCTCACTAACACGTCCAAACATCCGATCGAAATTCTGCTGTTAATGAAAATATTTTCCCGCCAAAATTCATTTTTTGAATTTGAGAAGAAGATGTCCTCCCCCTAATCCTGCACGGGTGTCCCTTTAGCACTTGTCTTATGGGGTGCAACTAGTAATTTTTGGGCGTAAATTGTGATTTTTTCGTGGTTCCTCCGACACATTTTTGGGGTGCTTCCGGTGCATTTCTGGGGTGCCTTTAGTACTCTATCCTGGGGTGTGAAACACCACTTTTCGAGCCAATTTCGCCGCAAGAGCTTATTTCTCTAAAAATACCTACAAAGACATAAAATAACAAAATAAATACAAAATCGAACACTAACAATATATACAATTGAGACATATTAGACACAATAATGCGTCTATCAGCCTCGCACCTATTTTTTGAGGGTACGTACATACAAGACGCTCCGGGGAAGCCTTCGCTGAATACAATTACAACACAAGTGAATGTGTCCGCTAAAAGTTGACCACCAAAGGCATTTGCATCCAAAACTTATAACCGACCTTCTTCGACCCCTTCCTCCATTTCACGTTTGAAAATAACTCCCTAAACTTCAATTCCCTCTCTTTTGGATCTCATTCCATGAGCATTGTCAAATAGAGTTGCTTGTCCTCAACGAGTTTTTCTGCCATTTTTTTTCTTGCATATTCGATTTGGGTGAGCTTAAGTTTGTCGGCCTCGTCAAAATTCCCTAATTGTTCCGTTGCAACATGGTAACCACAATTTCCATCGCTGTCAACGTCGTTGGTGGATATAAGGTGATCCAAGATGACGTGAGGAAGTTGATCGGTATACTCTTTATACAAAGTGTAAGCAACACGATGTGTTCTTCCTTGGTAATCTCTATGGGTGCGCGGATTACCCTTTATTCCTCTTATCGTCACCATTCTGCTCGTTTGGCTTTGCTGGGTACCAACCACATGCTCTACATCCATGTCTGCCTCCTGTTTCACTTCTATTTCACTTTGGGTAATATATTGCGCCTGGACATACTCATGACGTGATGGGTCACTTGTGCTGCTCTTGTCCGCATTCACAGTTTCTATAAACGACTTTTTAGTTGTTGGTCTACCCGGTGGTTTTTGTTTGATTGGCTATTCTTCTACTCCCAAGCTCTTACGGGCAGCCGGCCACAAATTAGAAACCAATATTTGTCTTCCTGCACAATTCATTTTTCGATATTTCTCATTGATGTACTTGCCAATCTCCAACTCTCCAAATTGCTCATCAGCGGCTCCAGTGGGATTTGGGCTGAATGAAAGTTGCTTCCAAAATGGATCGATATCTTCGAGAGGAATGATCACCTTGTACCCACCAAGCTTATGTTTACACGGGAGGCCAAGCCACGTCTTGGTTATACAATTACATTTAATCACTTTTCTATTGGAAGCATTCGCTCGAAATTTGTTAAGTTCAGTCGTCATATGCTTTATTTCCCACCATGATACTTGGTGTGCAACCCCCCGTAACAATTCTTTGTCTTCTATGTATTGCATCATAAAACGGTCTTTACTATACTCTATCTGAGTCACTATCTTGCTTAGATCATTCTCGGCGTGCTCGTGAATAGCTTCCTGTACCGTATCTACCCCACCAGTGTTTAGTTCAAGAATTTTTTTCAAACGTCCGTGGGACTGCTCTGCAATACTCGTGGACTCATTTTGGAAGTGCTTGTACTTATTGGTCCATGCATAAACAAACTTATCCTTACAAGGATTCAACCATGTATCTAGGAAATAGTCGACCACCTTCTTATGATCGGTACTCCAATCATCAATAAACTTCTGCAAATTAGCATAGTACTTTACTTTAGTCTTCGAATGAGCCAAATGGTCCCAATCTTTGCAGAAATCCTTCTATAGATCCTCCTCTTCATCATATTTTTCCTTATCTTTCCTCTTCTCTTCTGCTCTCTCGTTTTTTGAAAGTTGACTTAGACGCTCGTCTTTTTCCTTGGAACGTTGATTACCCTTCGCAGGTTTGATCTTTTGGATATGATTCTTGCAATTAGAAAAAAGATTCATTTGGATATGCCACGTACAAAGTAAATGTTGAGAAAGTGGAAAAACTTGACGTACGATACTCATAACTGAAAAATCCCTATCTGTTAATATAACATGCGGTGTCTCTTCGCCACGGTAAATCAACCTCAATTGTTCCAACGCCCAAACATAGTCCTCTATTTCTTCTTTTTCCATAAAGACCATGCAACGGTGAATGATTATTTATCTGAAGTATGACTAACCACGTTCAACATAGGCATGTTATACCTGTTAGTCTTATAGGTGCAATCTATGAACAAGACTTGATAAAAAACACTGAGCCAAATCCATCATCCTAGGATGGGAAAGAAAAATATGAGTCACTTTCTCGCCCGGACCCACCCTTGTTTGCATGGCGTAGTTAAGTTTTTCTTACAGCCACTCTGATTGTTGCATAATTAATCTACCATCCCATTCGGTTCTCTTGATCGTTGCTTTGGCAGCGTAGATTGTGGAAATAATAGACAAGTTTGTCTTATCTTCCGCCCTTATTGCATTTAGGATCTTAAGGGGCCTACATCGCTTCATATGCCGGACCTTTTCCATTTGATGAGGTTTCAATCGGGCATATGCTGGGTGTCCTAAAAGACATTTAGGTGGAGGATGGTTGTGACGACCATCCGGTATACTATACAAACTCCATAGATGAGTTTTATGATGACTTTTGAAAACAATCCTGAACGGGCATTGAATCTTCTTCGACGAAGTTTTGTAGACCTCGTCGTCTTCTTCTCATACTTGTAATTCTTCCCTTTGTGACTTTCTTCCTTATCCCCCGCTCTCTCGCATACCATCTCCATTTGCTTAAAATCGACGTGTTTGCTTTGAACAACTACACACATCTTCTCTTTTTCCTTGGAAATAATCCATTCCTTGACCTCAGCCTTAGTTTTCCACGTCTACATTGAACAAATAAGACGTTATTGAGAAAACTAATTCACCAATTTTCAAACCGATATACATCGATTCAAACAATAAAAACGTACCAAATCCGTCATATAGTGTTGGGAAGTATCCGGACCGATAGTGGAGACGGGTTCAGGTTGAGAGCTCGGATGTACAACCAACTACAGAAAAAGTAAAAATTTGTCATTACAGAATCGTCAATTTATAAGATTTTAAATTGACGATTTTTTTTAAAATTTCCGATTTAAAGGGTCCGCTCAATAATATGGAAGATGTTGCTATTGTTAGAGCACACACCAGGGTCATGAAGCACGACTTTGAAAGAGGGCAATGGATCGCCAGTAACCACGACCCAACCAGAGATCCGTACCTTAACATGGATCAAACATCCAATGCTTGGTGGAAACGTGTATTTAAGGTTTTTAAAGCACTAAACGGAAATCATTATAGAAGGACGCTCCAGCAGATAAGGGAAAGGTACGATTATTTATACAATGAATGCGTATTGCTGAGAGACGAATTGAAAGCTCGGGTTGAAGCTCATCCCAACGAACCTCGAATGGATAGAGTAAGTTTGTGAATCAATTAACCGTTCATCAAAAATTATTTGTTTGGTTATTTGTATTCAACAAAACTAACTTAGAAAAAAAATTGTTTTTCCAGTACTCTTTGGGTCGCAGCCAATACGAATTAAAGTACGACCATGAGTTTTTGCACGAGGACTGCTATAGTCTCTTGGAGGAAAGCGAATGGCAATTCGCCGCATATAATTAAACTCGTTTAGGTTTTCAAGCGCAATGTATTGAACTATTTTATGTCTTTTCCTTCTATTTTATTTCCTAGTACATGTACGCTTTTTTTCAATTCAATAAAACGAGTTTCAGATAGTATATTCCCAACAACAACAAGGGTCGTCAGGGGTTTTAGATATACCAATGACGACTCTAATGTTTATTTGAAATATTTGGTATGAGTCGTCATTTTTAGTGAAAGTCATATTAACGACTCTAAATGTCACTTAAAACAGAGACTCTTTGATAGTAGAGTCGTCAGCCAATAAACATAACCAGAAAGATGACTCTTTTGATGTGCAAGAGTCGTCACTTTGTTAGTATATCTTGTAACGACACATTTAGCAGTTAATGTTAATTTTGAATTCACCAAAAGTGGTTGAGTCGGGCAACGGTAAAAAATTCAAAAAAATGACTGTTGGTTTTAGAATTTCTATAAATAAAGACCCATATCTCACCCCTTCTTCACCCAAACCATAATTCTCAACCTTCACATTCATTCTCATTCATTTATCATCTAAAAAAAAAAAAAAAAGGAAACACCATGGCTACTCCCTACACTTCCAAAGAAAATTGTGCCATTGTGAAAGCTTGGTTGACAGTCACAAACCACTTTCAAGATGTAGGAAAAGACATTGATCAAACATCGGATTCTTGGTGGAACCGTGTATTCATTTTTTGTGTGGCGTTAGAAGGAAATTGTAACTCAAGGTCTTTGAAACTCGTCAAGGAAAGGTTCGAGGAGATATTCTTCGAATGTTAAGCTTTCAAAAAAAAAAAAAAAGGCCGTAAGGGAAGCCTTACCCAATATGTTGGGTGCTATAAGAGTAAGTATTTAAACAAGAGGTCAAACTTATCGAAAGCTTTTAACAATACTAACTAAGTTTTTGTTTTGCGTTTTCAGTTGGGGAAGGCGTATGCCCGATACGAGGTGCTTCGTGGAAAAAAGTTTGAGTTCGACGATTGCTACCTCATCTTGGAAGGCACTACCTATAATTACAACCTTTATGGTTAAGTGTTTAAGTGCACTGTTATTATCTGTTGTATTTCATTTCCTTCAATGCAACACTATGCAAGATGTATGCCTTTTACGATTCAATGAAATGATTCTATGAAATAAAAAATCTTAAAAATTAACAGTATGGGTCGTTAAGGTATATAAATATCGAAAGTGACGACTCTAACTAAAATTATTAATGGTTGGTTAGGGTCGTCAGTATATCAGAATATCCCTATGACGACTCAAAAACACAAAAACTTGCGTTTTTTACAAAGAGTTTGGATTCGAGAGTCGTCCGGGTATTAAACGAATCAACTAACAACTCTAGGTGAACTACTAAAAAGGGTCATCATTGTTTAACACACCACCTTGACGATTTTTCATCACCATTAAAAGTTGCAAGTTAGAGTCGTCTCCGTGAGTGTAAACAGACTGACGATTCTTTAGGGTCGTTAGTGTATACAACACACGACTACAACGACCCTCACTCTGAGTAGTTCCATAGTGACCATGAATCGACCACTTGGACCAACATTCAGACGATTTGAAGAGTATAGGAAGTTTACTTGATTGTTTTGAGCTCCGGGTTCTTCATTTCGAGGATTGGTTCCTTCATTTTGCCACACTATTACCACACTAATTAACTTAATTAATTTTTAATACTAATCATTCAGGGGCATTTTAACCATTTAGAAATTATTTTGATAAGGAGTGACCAAAATTAGGGTGGGGTGACCTTTTTTGTCCTCTAGTGCAAGGCCCCCAATTAAAATCCCTGCCCCCAATTAAACTAAGTGGGAAATCCCGGTAGAAACAAACTCGTGGCCCCTCCACAAGAAACTAGGTGAGATTAACAGGGGTGCTTTTTACCCACTATAGGTCCCACATGTTTTGTGTCTTACGGTATATGACACGGGATTTTAGCCCCGGTACATACATAATTGTTGTTTTTTATCCACCACAGTATGCATCCTATTTCAAAGCCTTAAGAAAACAATAATTCTAGATATACCAGGGATCAAATCCCGTGATATATCCCGCAACTCACATCCCTTGTGGACCCTATCGTGGGTAAACAGCACCCCTACAAATCTCTGTGTGGGGCTCTGGGGCTTGTCTTTACCTGGATATTTCACGGTACCTTTTTTATGTCAACCTAGAAAAATAATGATTAACACCTAAACTGGATTTATATCAAAGGCTACACTGTAGTGATGGTTGATGAGTTCAATCACCGCCCCCCATCAAATCTCTAATCAAATCAATGCATGCTTTGTAGGGGTGAGCAAAAAGTCCGGAACCGCGGATTTCACCCGTATCTGTCCACAAAATTGTAGGTGAAACCCAATCCGCAAGCTCTATGGGCGGGTGAGATTCTCAAATCCGCACTTTTAGCGGTTTGGTTGCGGTTGGACTTTGAAATCCGCGGATTTACCGGCACCGTAGGACAGTAACGTTTTATAATCTAGTATCATAGATTTTTCTTCCTTGTGTTCTCTGAAACTCCTCCATCACCGTTACCATCTTCCATCTTCTCTGATTTGTAAGTTGCAGACTCAACTCCATAGTTATCACCACCACGAAAAATACTTATCAAACTTCTTTCTCCCATGCATCATTCTCGTCACTGCCATCCTGTTTTGCCTCAAAGAATGAAAGTTTAGGTTTTGCTGCATCACACAATTTAATTTATGGACTGATTTTTCAAGATATTAGTGTATCTATAATGCATTTGGCACTAGTTGACTGATCTTTAGATCTTCAACTAGGTTGACATTTACTTTACGGAATTAATTGACTGAACATATCAGATTGTAGTTAACTCTTCTCCTTAGTTAACTTCTCCTGTTACGAGCAGTGACTAGTCTTCCTCATGCTACAATTGATGGTTAATATTATTTTATGAGCTTTTTGTACGCTACAATGTGATTATATTTTTCTTATGTACATGATATTCATATGTTTACTTTTTCTTTCTTTTTTAACTAAATCCGCGATTAATCCGTACCCGGTCCGTATCACCCGTTGATCCGCGGATGTTAAATTCACGGGTAATCGGGCCAGGCATAGTTGGATTTTCTAAATCCACAACTTTAACGGATTGGACACGGATGACCTCTAATCCGCATCCGTCCGTTGCTCACCCCAAATTATTGCTTTGACGTGCAAAGCATTTTAAGTCCATTTCCCCACTCTTTCTCACAGATGGCCCAAGTTGACTGACACGAAAGACCTCAAAAGCCCGTAAAATTCTACCAGAGTAGGGAAACATGCTGAGGCTAATATAGTACAGAATTTGGATATTTTTTTTGAGAGAGATAAATATGTTCCCTCGTAAGACGCAGCATGAAATGGACTTCATTTGGCACTAGAACGGTGCGCTGCAACCCATACATTTGCATATAAAAATGGCAAAGCACCAATTCTTTATTCATTTCCACCTTTTCATTTACCCACAACAATCCATGGCCAACAAAGGAAGAGCAAAAGATGAAGAAGGTACAGAGCCAAAAGAAGAAGCAGAAGAGTTGATAAACCTTCTTAAATCATTTACTAAAGAGCAATTGATCGATATTATTCGTTCAGTATCAACAGAGAACACAAAAATCATTGAAGAAATTCGTAAACGAGCAGATCAAAGTCCATCTCATCCTAGAAAATCTGCTCCCAACAAAGATTGGAAATCGGTTGCATGCTTCTGATTCAGCTTCTTCTGATCAACAACAAATGAATGCGAAGAAAAATTCTGCACGGAGGAAAATCTTTTTAGGCAATGTGAGTTCTCAATCTGAAATTACTGCTGAAAAATTGCACAAGTTCTTTTCAAAGTTTGGGGAGATTGAACGAGGTCCATTAGGATTTGATAAAGACACTGGGAAGCCGAAAGGGTATGCATTGTTTATATATAAAACTGTTGAAGGTGCAAGAAAGGCTTTGGAAAAACCAATCAAGAATTTTAATGGGCATACACTGCATTGTGCAATAGCTACTGGTGGTAGTGGTAGTAGTAAGGCAAAATCTTGTTCTAGTCCTACTGAAAATGTAACCTTGAAGAATGAAGGTTGTGATTCAGCTGCAACGGCACCTACAAGTATACAAACAAGAGCAGGAGCTTTAGAAGTGAAGAAATCAGTTTTTGAGAATTCGCGAAGTTGTCAAGTAAATACTTCGCACCAGATTGGACCATCTGGGCATGTCTCTATTTTGGCGCTGCCAGGAGTATGTGGTGCTTGTTTCCGTTATTACCTTCGAATTTTCATGCTGTTTATCTTGTGTCTGGTTGGTGTGCTGTTTCTTTTATCCAAAGTTTTTTGATTGCATATAATTTGTGTTTAGTTATAACCCTTGTGAGTAATTTTTTTATTTTTTTTTGGGTAGAATGTCTTGGTCTTACTGGTCGCCTTGTGGTGTTAGTCAAAATGATATTTATCCACCAAAATGATAGCTTTCATTTGATTAATTAAGTTGGTTATAGCCGCCAAGACAGTTTGGAAATACTAGATTTACATGATATTTAGGCTTGTAAAAATCGATTTGGATATTCCAAAAACTTGGATGACAAGCACAATGCCGTTACACAATCTTTACTTCTTCATTTTTTCCGGTATCAAATTCAAACGTGAGTTGCAGCCGAGCAATATGTGGCAAGATATGTATGATTTGTATGAGCGTGACAACATAATGTTTCGTTAAATAAAGTGAAATTGGTTTACAAGAGAATGATTCAAGATGATCTAATAGGTAAACTGTTAAATGACTTTATGAGCACTCAGAAGAATTATTTTCAAAACACGAAAAGAGAGATTGAAGTTCAGACCCTAAGAAATATCTTTACTTAAGACCGGAGTTACGAAGCACTGAATGCAGCAAAAGTTCCAAGTCTAGTCTGTTTGTTCTTCTGTAGTTGGTAGATACTCCAGATGAACTTCTCGTGCTACGCATAAATTGTGGTATAGGGGATCAAACTTGGCAAACAATTGGAGTATTTCTTAATTTTTGGGTCCTATAAAAAGATGGAATATATATAGAAATAGGTCTGTTCTGGAGTCTGGTTTTCAAATCTAAGCCTTTTTGTTTATTTCTTACAAATCTAGGCCAATCAAACAGATTTCATTCAAATACGTTATCTCAGTCAATATCTCGTGTTAACTAGTCAATATCTTGCCAAAATCTCGTATAGGGAGATCTCATGACCTGCATAAGATTACTAAAATGCCCTCTTTATATGTGTGTCAGTAGCATGGTTAATGTCACCCACGTGCATCGATCTGATCCGCTAATCCAAGATCAGGAAATCTCGAAGATTATTGAACGGCAATGATATCCAACATACATCATACCCTAAAATCCCTTCATTCAGTTGTTCCCCAGCCGAAATAAGAGAGATTATAGAACCAGTGAAAAACTATGGTGGTTCCTGTTCCCTAATAGCGCAAAAAGAAGATCGGTGGTGATTTTGAGTTATAATTGATGAAATAGAAGATGTGTTTGTTTCAGTGGAGATGAAGAAGAACAAATGATTGAAGATGGAGAAATTCATGAGAATGAGCAGGAATTGAAGTTTAGATAGAGTTCGAATTTGAAAAGAAGAAATGAATCTAGCTGCTGTTAGTTGTGACGAATAATAGAAGAAATTAGGGTTTGGTGGTGTTGATCTTTAATGGAATTGAGATTTGCTACTGATAAAACAGATTGAGAAGAATTTGAGGGTTTAAAAGAATGGGTTCAACTCAGATTTGAGTTTGGATCGATTTTAGCTAGATGGATTGGAGAAATCAATTTAAGGAAGAACACCTGTTGTGATGGGGTTAGAGACTGAGAGGAACAATGGGTACATGCAGATGATCGAATCTGGTGGTACTGAAGTCGATGAGAAGCAACGATGCGGAGGAGATCGAATTGGTGGTGATTTAAGGGATGGAATTATACTGGGATAGTTGGTGGTGCTGTTGGTGTTTGAACTCAGGTGAAGTCAGGGAGAGAATGAATCTGCAATGAAGAAGAATGGGTCTTGAGATGCTACAGGGAATAAAGAAAGGGAAATGAGTTGAATTAGTCAAGAACAAGGAGATTCTGCCATTGAACAGGGAATGAACGGAGTAATATTTCTGAAGCTAAATGAAAATTAGAAGATGGGTTTCTGTTGTATAAAGAACTGTTGAAGTTACAACAAGAATTTGAGATAATAAAAGCAGTATTGAACAGAACTTGTAAGCCCTGAAGCTAGAGAAGAAGAACAGTGAATTGATGCCGTTCAATTGATGTTGAATGACATAAGACTAAGATTTTCAGAGATTATGAATTATGAGTAATGTTTGGGTTGTGTATGAGATTGAGTTCTGTAGGGAAGGAAAACTAATTGGCAGGAAAACAAATGCAATATAGTTTTGTCCATCATTAGTTTGCATACGCATACAAGGTGTTTGTCAAAGTCCCTGAGTGATCAGTTTTTGTAAATGTAATTCAGTCACGACCAGTTCTGCCTTATTTTGTTACGGCCGTTGGTTCTAGCCATGGTTATGTTGGCTGCTCAGCAAGGGTTTGACCAGACTTTCGAAGATGACAAGAGATTTAGGTGAGTTTAACCTCTCAAGTCCTCTCGCCTCTACCAGTTCAGTTGCAGCAAGCTTTTTTATTGCTGTATTGCACTGCATCTACTACACTTACGACTTTTTTTTTTTTTTTTTGATCGAAAAGGAAGATTTATTAAAAGAAGAAGGAATATACAGGCAATTCTACCAGAGGTAGATGAAGCAAAAGAAAAAAAAAAGTGGAAAACTAACAGAGAATTACAAGAAAATTGGCCGCCAGTTAGACATTACAGTATTGGAAAAGTTTAGGTGAACTCTGTGACCTGCAGCCGCTGCCCAAGTTAGAACCAAAGACTTGGCTTCATAGATGAGATCACCATCCGTTTTGAATAGATATTCCGCTTCAAATCTTCTACTATTTCTTTCTTTCCATATCGTGGAAATGATTGCTGCAGGGATCTATTCCACTTGCGACTGTTTATCCACCAACAGAGGGGAGCTTTGCTCCTCTTCAAACCTTTACAGCCACTACGATCAATTGCTCTCTTCCACCACGAGTCAAGTTTGCAGACTACCATCAATTACCAAGTTTGAGCTGCTGCTGGTATTGAAGGTTGAGCTGAGATTTTAATAATGGTGGAATTATAAGATAAGTTGTTGTGGATTATGGAACTGTGAATGGTGATATGTACAAATTTTTCCTACATAAGCAGTCCACATGGCATTATCCGAGTCCACATGTACAGAGTCTATCCTGACTAACCCGAGTTAAATCAGTCTTTCCATCCACTTAACGGTGCTAACTTTCCATCCACTGCTAACTTTCCATCCACCGTTTTTGGTTAAATAAAGCTTAATTTTGTAAGAAATTAAAAAAAGAGGCTTAGTTTTGTAAATCATAAAAAAAAAACAGGCTTAGGTTTTTCTTGTTTTACCATCCTTAATCCTTCTATTTCTCATCCCTTCGCATGTTGTAGATACAAAAATCCACTTTTTCAATTCTAGTGATTCCAGTGTACCAATTTTTTTTTTTATTTTGTAGGCAAGTTGTGGTCAACAAATGAATGTGAAGATGAAAAAATTCTGCAGGGGAAAATCTTTTTTGGTAGACTGTCGTGGTTCTGTCTTATGCAGTCTTTTTCACTATCCATCTGTCTATTGAACTGTCATTTAAGTTAATTGATTATAGCAATACTAATATTAGAGTATATATCACCTATATACAAGGTAGCCTAGGTCATCATACAAAGACGGACCGAGGCAACACTATAGTCAAGGCGTGCGTACACAAGAAGCCGAGGAGCGGAGAAGGTCCGAGGCAACCGTACCGTGAAGTGGGAACCAAGTCAAGTGACCGTGCAACCAAGGCACGTGAAGTAAAGGACAAGTTAAATAAACTACCTAAAATAACAACCTTCCTAGTTTAGTTTAATCTAACTCTATAAATTAGAGTTCTCCATGTAATTGTAAATTATCCCAGTATCATCTAATTCTGGAGATCAATAAAATTACACCCTAAGGGGTTTCGTCCGTGACGTAGGTTGCGGAAAAAATTTGGGGCCTTTTATAAAGTCAATTTTTTTATTTTTTCAATAATTTTGTAACAATAATAATGTCAGTTATCAATTTATTTGTAAATATTTTTCTTTAATACTTATTTGTAAAGATAAAATCTGTGGTGCACTAAAAGGAATTGATTATTAACGGAGGTGGTAGAGCATACTCCAAAGAATAAAAGAAAGTATACAATATGAATTTTTGGTACCAACAAGAAAGAAAATACGCTGAGGAAAGTTTAAAAAATATAGCTATGGGTTATACGAATTTTCACTATGAGGTAGGGGTCGTGAATTTTTCTTTAGTAGAAAATAGATTTAATAGTACCTCAAGTAAAGCAACTAATTAAAAACAGTTCAGTGGATTGAGCACTTTAGTAGCGCCTTGAGGTTTTATGTTCGAATCTTGGTGGAGAGAATAAATTTTTGAATAATTTTAGGTTCCTTCTTATAGATTTATTTTTTCTTTATCGTTCGTTAATCATTGATTTATCTTATTGTTTTCTATCATTATTAATGATATCCATGATCTACATATCAAAATTTAAGAACTAAACATTCTAGGACAAGTGAAACTACATCCTCATTTTCTATTTACGCAATGGATTATAACAAAACACGTGAGGGGGCGTGTTGAGATATAACAAAACTTCTTGAACCATTTAGTAAAAAACAACTCATTCATATAATCCGTTCAGTATCAACAGAAAACAGAGAAATCATTCAAGAAATTCGCAAACGAGCTGATCAAGATCCGGCTCATTGTGACTTGTTTGTTCATGGATTAGACCGGGAAACAACATCAGATCAACTCAATGAGATTTTCTCAACTTATGGTGATATTATACAATGTAGAGTTGTTGTTGACAGAATTACAGGTAAATCTAAAGGGTACGGTTTCATACTATACAAACATCGAAAATCTGTTTCCAAAGCTTTGAAAGAACCTCTAAAAAAGATCGGCAATCGAATCGCGATGTGCAACTTAGCTTCAAACCAACAACAACATAGGAAAATATTTGTAGGTAATGTGGACTCTGAGATTTCGAGTACGAGATTACACTCGTTTTTTTTCTCCAAGTTGGGGAAATCGAAGAAGGTCCATTGGGTTTTGATATGAACACTGGAAAATTTAGAGGGTTTGCGTTGTTTATATATAAAACTGTTGAAGGAGCAAGAAGGGCTGTAGAAGAACTAATTAAGAGGTTTGATAGATATATGTTGTATTGTCAAATGGCTACTAATCAAAGGAAAAAAAATTAGTCATAGAGTTGGTGGTTTTAGTCCATATGTTGGTGTTAGTGCTGGTTTTAACACTCAAAATGGCGTTGTGCAACCTTACGTTCAGGGGATTTTCAGTGGTGCAGCGCAACCTTTTGGTCAAGGAACGCAACATGTTCAACCTCTGTTTGCTTCTGGTGGACAGAATCCATCTTCTGTGTCACCTACAACTTCACAAGAAGGAATACCGGGAGCATTTGGCGTGGGGAACCCAGTTTGTCAGAATCCACAAAGCCATGAACCAAATTCTTCAACCATTGAACCTTCTGTGATGGTCCTGCTGAGAGACGTGGTTTGGGTTATTATCTTAAGAAACTTGACTTGTTTATCATGTTTCTTGTGGGTATATTTTTTCATTTAATCATCCTTCTTTGAAAATCATGTAGTTGTTTACTATTCAGTGTTGACGTTTTGGTTTTAGGTTTAGAATCCAGAGCGCAGTTACTCGTGTTTCTCTAGACAATTAGGATGGCATATTAGGTGGTAATTAATATGTTCTAAGTTCTAACACATTGTTATCTTCTCATGTTTTTGTTATTGGAGCTTTTCCTTAATCTGTGTTCTTTTAAAGTCTTTAATGATTTTTTTTTCTTGTAACTGAATCGAGCTGTTAGTTGAATTCAGTTGGGAAGGCAGATGGACGTATCAATTGTTGCTTTAGATGACTAGACCCTAGGGGCTTTAGATATCCATTGTTGGTCAGCTGCAAATGAATGTGTAAAGAAAAGTTTTGCACAAAGGAAAATGTTTGTAGGTAATTTATATACCTAATCAAGTTTAGTGTCTGGTCTGGTTTTGATATTTTGGCATTTTACATTTATCTTCTTCTAAGGTCGAAACTGATTGCACCTTTAAAAGACTACTGGTGTAAATCAGAAGTTTCACTGAAAAATTTCAATTCCAAGGAAAAAATAATAACTGAAACCAATAGCGACTTAAACCTACTCGCTGCATGTCAGAAATCTACCGCGTGACTCAGAAACGAAGCTTCTTTCTGTTCCACCATGTCCGTTTTATCGCACGCCGTGCATTGCCATCTCCCCTCCTTTAAAATGCTAAGTCATATGAGCTCCCACGTCACACAGTGAATGTGACACCCCCTAAAATTAAATTAGATAAAAGCTTTGGGCATTAGTAAACCTGGTGAGGACACTTGGTGAGACTCTATTGGTTAGGACATTAAAACTTAAATAACACTTCGTTTACACCCGGTATTTAACTGCCCGTTAGTAACGGTGTTACACAAAAGGTGAGTGGACAACACTTCCGTTGAAGTCCAAGGCTTATAAATTTGTTACACTCGGTCTACACCGAAAACTTAACTGGACGTTACTGACGCCAGTTAGGTGGACAAAACATCTGTGAGTTCTGTCCCAGATATTCCGTGAGCTCTCCTTATTATCTCTGACTCTCTTTCTTTCTCATAAACCTTACTCTTCCGAAACAAACACTTCTTCTTTCTTCTTCTCCTCCTTATCTCTTCTTCTTCTCTTCACCTGCAATTGAAAATCGAAAGATAAATGGAGGATTTAAGATCATAGAAAGAGGGAAATGATGAAGAATCAAGTGATAGTGATTGTATGAGTTTGTGTGGCTGATTCGAATGCAACAGAAAAGGTAAATACGGGTGTATAATTTAGGGTTTCTTCTGTGTTGATTGATTTATTTCAAAAATTGATTATTGATTGAATAGTTAGGAATGTGTTTTAAGAATGTGACGTGAAGAGGAAGGTTATCATGCTAATTTGAGGATGTGAATTGAGAAATTAGAGAATTAGGGTTGCGGTGTTGAAATAGAGAAATTAGGGTTCATAGAATAATTGTATAAATTGCAAGAATTATAATGGTTGATGTATGTTTGCTTTATGTGCTTGATGTTTACAGGAAATTTATGAGGCAGAGTTTTAGGAGGAAAAGTTTGATTACAAAGACGATGCAGAAGATAGGAAGAACAAGGTAAACATGTGGAAAATCTGTAATTTAAAAAAAAAAAAATCACATTGAGTTTTAATTTTTTGTAGGCAGATTGATTAAAATCAGATTGGGTTTTCATAGAAAAGTTAGCTTCTGTTGATTTGATTGCATATTAAAATTTAGCCTGATTGAGAGCTAATAGCTAAGAACCTTTTGGTTTGGTTTGATTTGATTGTTTGTGTGTATAAAATGATACCCAAAAACAAGTTTTTAGGATTCTTTGCATCATTTTTACCGTCTTTCTGTAGGGTATTTGAAGACTTTTTCATATTAGGCATATTTGAAAAAGATATAGAATAACTTAGACATCAACAAAAATGTCATATCTCAACCAACAACAATATACACAACAAGTGTTTGACAAAATTCCTGGAACCAGTAATTCAACAAGGTGTAATTTTAATCCGTTTTCTTAGATCTAATTTTTCGATTCTAAGTTTATTTTAATTTTTAATTTTTCAGTGCAGGATGTTAGAGTGGAATAGATTTTTTTGATAATTATAATTGATGTCATTAAATTCTGCAAACAAGGGAGTTGAAATGGATAACCAAGACTGCGAAGTTTCGAGACATTGATGAATGAATTCTCATTTGTACCTACCATTTTGAGAGGTGTCTGGAAGTTATCCTTTCAAACAATATAATAGGTAAATATCCATTTTAAGTCATCTCAGTGGAAGTTATTCTTTTGTGAACCTTTTTAGTGACCATTTTTTAATGTTTAAAACTGATGTTTATGTAATTTACCTTTGTAGCATCTGCAAGATGAAATGATGGGCTTGATGGATGTGAGCAATGAAAATAGTCTTTAGATACACTGTCAATGTACTAGATGACAATGATAAGGCCGGCCTTATGGGCAGTAACTTACGATGACCATTTAGGTGGGACGCTTCTTTTAGTTTCTGATGTTTTTGTTATTTTCTATGCCTGGAAAGTTGCTAATGAAATGTTCTAACGGACCATGTATGAGGTTTTTTTGAGTTGCCTAGATTGTATTCATGTATTAGCTTAGTTGTAGATCAATTGCTTTAGTTACTTTCATTGTGCATATTGCCTATGTATTCTGTCTGCTAGATTGAAACCAAATTTAAAAATACTTATTTGATATGAAGTGGTTAAAGAATCTTGCCGTTTCCAAATCTTTTCGCAGATAAGCATTTTTTAATTTGGTTTTGTGGTCATATCTCGGCATCACCACATTTGTTGCTTGCTTGGTGGTCAAAAACTCATGTTATCTGATTCTTTGATTTCCCTTGATATCTTAATCTGTACTTAAATTATTCTTTCCTCCAATATGCTGTAGTGAAGAGTTGATCACAAAGATAAATGGCTTGATTACAAGGGTAGAATGCATGCATGTATGAGTAGTTGTAAGTAAAATCATATTTATTTTTGTTCATTTAAGGATTTTTAAGTATAGTTTGCTTTGAATTAAGAATTTTTGATCAATATGCTTTGAATAAAGATGTTCAGGCATACCACCGATAGCTTTAGGACCATTACTCTGGGGTTAATGATGTGAAAGTGGCTGCTTAGCTAGCTTAGATGTTATCATAAGTACTCTTGGATGTTACCATGATCGTACTGCTCTGCATATTCAACTTTGTGCACGATAGAAAAGTTCATGGTGTTAGCATAAGATGGTAATGGTCCTTAGGTGTGTAGATTGCATTGGAAAAATTATCATAAAATTGGTACATAGTTACCAAGAGATCCTTAAAAAATATGGATTTGCTCAGTTGTATATTTATGATACCGGCAGGGAGGTATAATTAATATATATAAAACATGTTCTTTCGAGAAGTAAGTCAAAACGCCATGCAACAACTCCAGTAAGCCAGGTATTAACACTTACCTCAACACATTATATTAATCATCAACCTTCGTGGTCTGCTACTAAGTCTATTTGGTCAATTCCTTTAGTGTTTAAATATATTATCCGTTAGTAGTTCAGTGAGATGGATTATTTGCTTTAGGAAATGGTGATCTAGCTCGCTTTTTAGGGTGGGGAGATGGAACTGAAAATGAATTTTGTATCAACATCTTCGTAAGTATATACTTTGGGCGAAACCAAAAGTAGCATATTAAATCCCATGGTCTCTCTCTGATTCAGTTGATTGTATTGTGGTCGAAATTGATAAGTTAACTATTGATCGTGTCAACAAGAATGAAGCTATTTTTGATTTAACAAGGCAAACTGTCTCCATTTCTCTCTGCATTTTTCTCAAGTCATTCCATTTTTCAACCTGTAAGCCTGTGCTATATTGCAAACAAACTAATGTTGCATTGGGGCAAGAAGAAGTGCAACAGAAGGACCTTGCTTATGCGAACAACCAAAACAAGAAAACCATCTTCACTGTTGATGGATTTATGAATCCCTAAAATGGTTACATCGGTTATGCAGCTGGTCCTTATGGAGGAATGTTCGCTCAAAATTAAAACCCCTTTGGTGGTTGTTCACGGTATGCATTGCCATATGCTCCATCTCAGACGAATAAAAAGAGTAGAGTTACACCATGTCATGGGGATTGGAGTCACGTCGATGATAAGGATGAAGAGAGGAATTATCAGAAGAATAGATCATGGCACACGTCTTTTGTTTCATGTCACACAAAGTAGGAGGAAAAGCTGTTCAGTATGTTGCAAAATCAGAAAAGGATGTAAATTAAGATATTATGTAATTTTTGGGCTGTATGCAAAGAACTACAATGATATTATGTAATTTGTTGGCTGTATGTAAATTATTCAAAGATTTTCATCGAACCATTATTTATATACTACAAATGGGAAGGGTGAACTCCTAATTTAACTGAGGCAAATTATATTAGTTGAAGTTAGCTTCGGATTGTGGCGATGCCCAAAGACAACGGTTTGCCACGCCACACCAAATAAAAAATGCATCGGGACTGGTCGGGATAAAGCGACGCCACACCAAACTAAAAATCCTAAGCTTCGTCCTGCCACACCAAATCAAAAATCCTAAGCGACGGGGTGAGGCGAAACCATGCCATACCAAATTAAAAATCCTAAACAACGGGGCTGGGCGAAGCCACGCCAAACCAAATCAAAAATCCTAAGTGACTGGGCGGGGCATCTTTTTCTTTTAACCATCTTTTCGAACTCTGTCTTTATTGAACAAAGATAAAAAAAAATGCACCAAATCAAAAATCCTAAGTGACAGAGCCAGGCGAAGCCGAGCCACACCAAATCAAAAATTCATCGGTATGGGGCGAGGTGAAGCCTCATGTCACCAAATAAAAAAATGCATCGGAACGGGGCGAGGTGAGGCGAAGCTGCGCCACACCAAATCAGAAATCCTAAGCATGCATTTGGACGGGGCGAGGCGAAGCCGAGCCAATCATGCATTGGGACGGGGCAAGGCGAAGCCGAACCACACCAAATCATAAATCCTAAGAATGCATTGGGACGAGGCGAGGCGAAGCCGAGCCACACCAAATAAAAAACCCTAAGCGACAGGGCGGGGAGAATCCCCGCGACACCAAATAAAAATGAACGACGAGGCGATGCGCAACCACATCACACCAAATCAAAAATATGGTTAAAAGTAAAAAAAATAAAATAAAAATGAAGGTAGATGGTTTACGGGTACGCACCGGGCACAAAATCTAGTATCCTTGAAATGGTGTAAAAATATTAACTAGACACCTTTTGTAACCATACTGCATGCAATTACCATTTGTGGACTAATTAATGTGTTTTATTAAACACGATTAGTGTGAAAGGTTTACACCCAGTAGGATGGATAATAAGTAGGACTTGAAATGCACAACTTACAGCGCGTCTGGATAAATATTTGCTGAGTAACTTTTTGACTAATAAAAAAACAAGAGACTAGTTTGGGTGTGTAAAGTTTCAGAATGATTTTTGGAAACAAAAAAACATCGACTTTTTATAAAGCAAAATATCATTGTTCCTGACTTCTGCTTCCTAGTATCCAAACGCGATATTAGTACAAAAAAAATGTAATACACAAAATCACAGACCCAATTGCACAGTATGGCTTGTTCTAGATCCATGCCAAATAAATAATAGGGCGTTTGGATACCAAAAGTAAAATTGATTGTGCTTTTCCAAAAGCAAAAGTCAGGATCAGAAATCAGAAGCATAAGTATTTTGTTTCACAAAAAATCAATTTATCTACTGATAGAAATTATTCTGAAATTATGTACACAAATTAACTTCCGACTTATTAGCTTCCAATAATAAAAAAAAACAGTTTTATTTGTGTAATCCAAACAGCCTATAACAGTCTAGGGATAATAATGACCTGACAGAGAGTCAACAATAGACTTTGACTAGATGACCTCTTGAAAGGTTGGGGCAGTTCCCATGTGACCTCACCAAAGACTACCCTTGGTCCATGGCTCAAGTTGTTTCATTTGTGCGCATACATAAACCCTAGAATCTCGTAGGTACCCCCAAAATTCTCCTTTTAAACATCCGCAAATATTCCTTCACTTCCAAATTTTAATTCCTCCGGAAAACTCCAAACTTTTCCCCAAACTTCATCCATGGCGAAGAAACGAAGAGCAGAAGAATACTATGAAGAAGAAGACACAAAACCAGAAATTGATTCACAAGAACGAGAAGAAACAGAAGCAAAAGCAAAATCAGAAGAAGATTTAGTAAAACTTCTTGAACAAATTAGTAAACAACAATTAATCGTAATCATTCGTTCAGTATCATCAGAAAACAAGAAATTTACTGAAGAAATTCATAAACTAGCTACTGAAGCCTTAAAAGAACAAATACAAATGACTGCTTGTATTTTAGCTTCTCCTCCTGAAGAACATCAGCTGCAAATGGTTGCGAGTAGAAATTCATCTCGAGAAGAAATGCTACAGAGGAAGATCTTTGTAGGTAATGTGATTCCTCATCCTGAAATTACTGGTCTAAAATTATATAAGTTTTTTTCTAAGTATGGAGAAATTGAAGAAGGTCCATGTGGATTTGATAAAAAGACTGGGAAACCAATCGGATTTGCTATTTTTATGTATAAAACTGTTGAAGGAGCAAGGAAGGCTTTGGAAAACCCAATTAAGAATTTTTATGGGCATCCCCTGTATTGTGAAAGAGTTAATGGTGCTAGTGGTAGTAGTAATAAGCAGAAATCTGGTTCTAATGGTCTTAATAGAAATTCACCCCTGAAGAATGATGAGTGTAAGGGTGCTAGATTTGATGCTCAAAATGGGGTTATGGGTCATTGGATTTTTCTGGATCAGGGGGATGTTAATGGTGGTAGTAATAAGCTGAAATCTGGTTCTAATGGTTCTACTAGAAATTTATCCCTGAAGAATGATGCCCGTAATCATGGTGGTAATAGTCCACAGGCTGGTCTTGGTGCTGGGTTTAGTGCTCAAAATGGGGTTATGAGTCGTCCGGTTTTGTTGGAACGGTGGGATAGTAATAGTTTTTTTGATCGGCAATGGGATAGTAATAGTGGTGCACAACTGTATGGTCGAGAGAAGGAACCAATTCAACGTCGTCAATTAGATACTTCACGCCAGATTGCACCATCTGGGCATGATCAGGCTAGGCGACCTGCAGTGGCACGAGCAGGAGCATCTGTTGTGTGTATTGGTTATTATCTTGAAAAACTCATATTATTTATCTTGTGTCTGCTGGGTGTGTTGTTTCTTTTGTCCACAATTATATAGATTATTATGATTTTGCTAATTAGCCTTTACCTGGTTTATTCCTCTGGAATTCGGAAATTTAGTTGTACAATTTGCTTTAATTAAGTAGGATTTTAAGCCATGAGAGCTTTGGGGAATTGGGGGTCTTCAAATGCCTTCTTTATATTCTGGAAAAGTTAACTTCTGTTTTCTTAGGTGTATTCCTTCTTGATGTTTTTGGATTTTATCCTTGTTCTATGTTCTATGAAGTCCTTAGCAGGTTTTTCCTGCCGCTGAACTACACTAATCGCATCTTTACTTATAATTAATTAGGTTTTTGAGACACTAAGCAGTGGATTTCTGTCTTGCACCCTTGATGCCTGATGCCTCAGTATTTAGTAAATGGAGATATTTTTTCCTCTGCTGCATCATTGGGAATGACTTTTAACTTTAGGGTACCTGTTTGATTTCTGGGCACCTCTTTGTGTTATCGACCATTTCTATTTTCCCAGTCATACAGCTAATGACACTGTTTTAAACTTCATGCGCTTGGTTAATTTGGTTCGCTCGTCCTGGTACTCCATGCTTGCCGACATTTTTTGGGTTAATTGTCATTGCATATGCCCTGCTCCTCTAATTGCTCTACTTGTGTTTAATTTTTTTAGCACAGAATGCATTTGCTATCAAGGTTCCGAATACTACATCTGAAATTTCTGCAAGAAGAAGCCTGAAATACTTTATCAGGTTGGATAATGGTGGTCTGGGTATCATTAACTTAGCATTTAGGAGAATCCTTGTAGGTAAGTAGTAGTTGTTTTCTTCGACACTCATGAAATATTCCTGCATTAACTACAGTTGTACTCTTAAATATATTAGATGCTAGATATATCAAATTGTTATGTATTTCTTTTGCAATTTACACTAGATAATCGATTACACCCTGTTGTATTTTCAATGTCTTATCTTTTGCTGGTTCATATTGGAAGACAAAACAGATTCTTCCATTGCTATATGGGCACGATATACCTGAGTGTTTTTTTTTTTTTTTTTGACACTGGTCATGTTTTTGAACTATATATGCCATACTAAACGGTGATTCTATCGCAGTGGTACATTTCCCCTTCTTGAAATGCTCGGGCACAGGTGGTGCATCAATGTGCCTGAATGGCCCAAACTCAACGTGTTTAATGTTAGTGGACCTTTTGTATGATTCGATACATGACTACTTGGATGCATAGACTGGCAAACACTAATAATCCCATCTCACAATTGCACTCGTTCTTTGCTAAGTTTGGGGACATTGATTGGGGTTTGATATAAACACAGGGAAGTTTACAAGACTTAAGGTGGCTGCCAATCAAAGAAATTATCCCAACTAAATACCCAATCACTTAAAAGTAGTTGTAACTTCCGGGTGATGACTCTTCAACACTAAAGCTTTGATGTTACAAGCCAACTGCTGTGACGAGAGATGCTTGTCCGAGAAAACTCTATTGTTCCGCTCCTTCCACACAACCCACAAAGTAGCATGCATAAGATATGAGAGAACCTATATCCTTGAAACGTCGTATCTTAGGCCAGAGCTTCACCAAGTCTAACAAATTATCAGGCATAACCCAGTTCCAACCTGCGACCACAGGGATAACTTCCCTCCAAACTGCAACTGTGAAATGACATTATAACAGCATATGATCTGTTGATTCTAAAACCAAGTTGCAAAGGCCACATAGACCAGCAGAAGGTATACGGTATACCTTGTATGGCCAGCTTGTCTCTAGTTCCAATCCTATTCAGGAATGCTTGCAAAACAAAAAAAGAGACTCTTGTAGGGAAACGATAGTACTAACTACTAAATGAAGGTACTTGCAAATATTCGGGGATGCGTTTGGGCTCTTCAGTGAAGCAGAGCAGTGTGTGGACACCAATAATCAAAAAGCTACAAAAAAAAAAACTTGCTAAATGGAAGAGGAGGTTTTTATCTAAAGCTCAGAAATTGATTCTCATCAACAGTGCCTTGGTTAGTCTTCCCATCTACTTGACGTCTCTTACGCGACTGCCTGTAGCTGTTGAGAAGAAAATGACTAGTATAATGAGGGATTTCCTTTGGGGAACTACTTCAGAGAGAAAAAAAATCAGCTGAAGAGAGTGATTTATTCCCTCTAGAGTACACATTAGCATTTGGGAGAGGGTTTTGGAAAGGAATTCAAAAGGAAAAGGAGATTTTCCAACAGCATACAAACCTACAAAAGACAAGAAACTGAAATTAGAGGATGCAATAATCTATGTGAGTTGGAGAATTCTGTGGGTACAAAATACCGCACACTCATCTAATATGCGAAATAACTCCATTGGTAGCAAGCGAATAGGAACGCATACGACATATCCAAGATGAGGAACCAGATGATGTCACCTAATAACGAGTAAAGTGTGAAGAACCATGTGACAATGAAGAAATCGTGCGTCAATGATAAAGTCTACGCGACATTGACGCACGTCAGATCTGAAATTAGGGGCTTTATTAGCTGTCCTCCACTATGTAAACTCCTATATAAGGGGCCGAGCGTCTTTGTAAAGAGAAAGATCTTTTTGGGGGGTGAGCTGAGAGAAGAATTATAGGAGAGAGAAAGTTATTTGCTCCCCAAGTTAGGGTTTCTTCATATCTTTGTACTTGTTCTAGGATTTTGATAAGAGTTCGTGAGTATTTCAATATGGTTTCTTAGAATGTTTCATAGATTCTACTAAGGGTGTGGTTGTGAGATTTCTTGCAATTACATTTTGGCGCTAGAAACAGCCCGGATGATGTACCCTGTTGATGAAATTCTTTAAAAAAAAAAGTTCAGATCTATAAAAACAAACCGAAAGTTTCCGTCTCAAAAAGTGATTTTCATTCATAACAGTTTAGGTTCTTTAATTCGTCGAGAGATGAAATTGTTTTAATAAAAATAACAAGCAGAAGAAGAGGTGAAATTGTTGATTCCGCAAAGATGGGTGAAAGAAATAACAATTCCAGAAAAATCCAAGAACAGATCAAACAGACAAACACTTGTAGGAACAAAGCAGAAGCAATAAGGATCATCAGAGCAAAAGAAGGAAGCAGGAGTATAAAATGTAACTCAATAACAAAAACGGTTATCAATGATTTTCATGCAGGAATCACAGTAAAAATACACAAGCACGACTTTGAAGGAAGGAAAATGATGGATGTGGAAAAAATATCTCCCTTGAAGGAATGGGAAAAGCAGAAGATAACATTCACAACAGATGAGATACCAGAAGAAAATTTAAGGAGAACAGATCCCCTGGTGGTTACAGTAACCGCAAAGCGAAAAGAAAGAAATGAAGGCGCGAAAGAATCAGAAGAATGGGCGATAAATAGAACCTTGGTAGACACAGGTAGTTCGGTGGATATTTTATTTTACCGCCCATTCAAGAGTATGGGATACAAAGACGCGGATATGACGCTCTCAACATACAACATTCATGGTTTTAATAAAACGACAACAAAACCAAAAGGCGAGATAACCATGCGAATATTATTGGGAGAAACAGAAACGCAAATAACCTTGTGCGTAGTGGACGTAGAATCACCATACAATATGCTATTGGGACGACCATGGGTACATGCGATAAAAAGGAGTAGCGTTAACTCTTCATCAGTGCGTGCGTTTCCCAATACCAAGTGGAGTGGGCGAGATCAAAGGAGATACCAGGGATGCGAAAGTATGCAATTAAATAGATGTAAAGAGTTATGAAGGACACGGAAAGAAGCGAAAGGATAGATGGAGGAAGGAAAGAGAATTGAAAAAAGAAGAAGAATTAAGGATATACATGATAAGAGCACAAGAAGGAAAAGGAATACCAAGCGAAATCCCAGAAAAGGAAGGTGAACCGGTACATAAAATAAAAGAACCATCACCAATAGGAGAACCAAAAGTGAATTTCACCGCAGCAGAACCAACAAAAGATATAAATGTTGGGACAGAAAAAGAACCAAAGATGTTGAAAATCGGAACTAAGATGGGCAAAGAAGAAGAAGAAAAGACAATCAACCTTCTGCAAGAATATAAAGACATCTTTGCATGGAGCATGGATTAGATGCCAGGAATAGACTCTTCTGTCGCATGCCACAAGTTGGATATTAACAAGAACGCGCGACCATTCAAGCAGAGGATAAGGAAGATAGCAACAACATATCATCCTCAAATAGAAGAAGAGTTACAAAAGATGCTAGATGCGGGAATAATGCCAGCAAAGTACCCAGAATGGATAGCAAACATGGTGGTTGTACCAAAGAAAAATAAAGGCATACGGATCTGCATCGACTTTAGCGACCTAAATAAAGCATGTCCAAAGGACAGCTTCCCCCTACCAGATATACCACAAATGGTAGAAGCAGCATCAGGTAACGACAGATTATCACTTATGGATGGATATTCAGGGTATAATCAAATCCCTTTGGCTGAGGAAGATCAAGAACACACGGCTTTCTTTGCACCAAGAGGATTATATTGTTATACAAGAATGCCTTTTGATTTAAAAAATGCCGGTGCAACATATCAAAGAATGGTAGAAAAGATATTCGCTAAATGGGTGCATACAACATTAGAAGTCTACGTGGATGATATGCTAGTGCAAAGAAAAAAGGAAGTAGATCATGTTGAAGACTTGAGGGAAATATTTGAACAAATGCGGCAATTTAAAATGAAGATAAACCCGGAGAAATGCATCTTTGGAGTAGCATCGGGAAGTTTTTTAGGTTACATCGTATCAAAAGAAGGAATTGAGGTGGATCCAGAGAAGGTGCAAGCGGTTCGTGATATGCAATCACCCGCAACAATAAAAGACGTGCATAAATTGAATGGGCTACTAGCTTTATTAGGGCGGTTCATTTCGCGCTCCTCAGATAAATGCAAGCACTTCTTCAACATCTTGATGAAAGAAACAAAATTCGAATGGACAGAAGAATGCGAGAAAGCACGGCAAAGTATTAAGGATTACTTAATGAATTTATCTATTTTACAGAAAGCAGAGTGATAAGCACGTAAGTGTGACGCATTTTCACCCATAACTACATTATCTAGGACTCATTTTATTTCTAATAAAGTTGTTTTAAGTCTTTTCTAGGGATAAGCTCTTGCGGAAAAATTGGCTCGAAAAGTGGTGTTTTACACCCCAGGATAGAGTACTAAAGGCACCCCACAAAAGCACAGGAAGCACCCCAGAAAAAGTGTTAAAGGAACCCACCAAAATTACTAAAGGCACCCTCAAAATGGATAAGGGCACCCCCAAGGAAGCCGAGATGTTAAAGGCGCCCGTGTTTTTGATCAGGCACTTCATCCTCTACATTTCAAATTTGAGTTTTTGGCGGGAAAATGGAGCAGTAAACTGGCAGAGTTTAGAATCAAGAATTTGACGTGATTTCATGAGACTCAATGGCTGGGAATTGTTGGGATGATGTGACTGGTCTTAACAATTATGGTATGGCTTATTTTGTCAGATAAATTTGTCTAGATTCTCGCGTGGAAGAAGACAGGGTATCTCGGGTTTTGGTTATTCCATTTCGAGTTTTGAGTGTGTAATTGAGAGGTTTTCGTGTACCTGATGCATGTTTGACCACTTCTGGATGTGCTGGGAGTATTTTGGCACGAGAAATCAGCGTGAGAAGAGAAGAAAGGGAAGAAAATATTCCCGAGAAGATTTTCATTCACTGCCGAGTAATGGAAGATTATATGGAGTTATGACGCATGATTTTGGTGTCTGAAGGATTATATAAGGTGTGGTGATGAGCAGAGAGTATAGGGAGAGAAGAGGGAGACGTTTAGAGCATCAAAAATCCGAGAAAAAAGTTTTACAGGAAGCTGCTGTTTTATGCTGGTGAAGAAGTACGAAGAACATAAGACCCTTAAAGACCGCCGTTCTTCAACAGTGCTAGTGACGGTATTCCTTTATCGTTTTCTGTAACAATTGATTTTGTAACAAATATAAGTGTTACAAAACCCGGTTTTTATCATTTTTTCTCCCATTTCATCATTTGTGAACCATTTTTGAGCATTAATAAAGATGAATTTTGAGCATGTTTCCATGATAATGATGAGCTAATTCTCGCGTAATCAAGGCACGGAGGAAGCTATTGTTGCATGAATAATTGGTAATTATTTTACTTTTCTCTAATTTGCAATTTATAATTCACTCAAATCACTGCTTTGCAGAATTTTAATTGTTTGCATAATTTTTCCTAATTAGTTGTGATTCAATTAGATAGGTTATACTTTGGTTAGATAATCTATGCTTAAGGGATACAATTAATGTTTGAGAATATGCTTGATCATTTGTGAATAAAGAAAAAGAGATTTTAAAAATAATTAGAGTTTTGGAATTTTTACCATCATTCATTCATGTGTAATAGTGGAATCTAGTGTCTTGGTTATTTTCAATCTTAAAAAAATAATTTGGATTTAAATTTTCTCTACTTTTAGTTTAAATAAATCTAAATTCAATTGCTTTCACAAGTCTTACGAACCTTTTACTACAACAAAGTTGAAATCACATCACAGAGCCGGGAGAAGAACTATTAATATACTTAGCATCAACACCGCATGCGTTAAGTGCCGTACTGCTCCGACTAGATGGAGGAGTTGAAAAGCCAATTTACTATATAAGTAAAACTTATAAATCTGCAGAGAAAAATTATACAAAGGTCGAAAAGATGATCCTCGCATTAGTCTATGCAACACAAAAGCTCCGCACATATTTTCAGGCTCACAAAGTTAAAGTATTAACAAAGGTACCGGTTGAGTCCGTATTGAAGAATTCGAAAAGATCAGGAAGAATAGAAAGATGGAACGCACAGATAGGACAATTTGGAGTTAAGTACGAGATATTATCTTCACCAAAATCCCAGGTTATTGCGGACTTCTTGGCAGAATTTCCATTTGAAGAAGACGAAGGTGTAGAAGAAATGATGGATATAGATGAAGATCAAGGAAATCCTAAAGACTTGCTAACATAACGTGACTCATATAGATGGGAGATATTGGTAGACGGATCATCAAATGGAGAAGGAAACTGAATCAGGATAGTATTCATTTCACCAAAAGGAGCACGGATGGCCTTCTCATTTAGATTGGAGTTCACATCCACTAATAATGAAACCGAATATGAAGCAGTGGTGCACGCATTAAAACTGGCAATTGAAATGAAGTTAGAGGAGGTTAGAATAACTAGTGACTCACAATTGGTAATACGCCAAATACAAGGGTTGTATAGTACAAATGAACCATCTCTTCAAAAATACAAGAAACTTGTTGAAGAACTATCAACAAAAATCAAAAGCATAAGTTGGAGGAACATATGCAGGAAAGATAATCAATTCGCAGACGCACTGGCATTCGTTTCTTCTATGTTAGTAGATCCTACCGCAAGGTACATAAAGATAAAGACGTTCTCTTTCCCCTCAATTAACAAAGAAGAGGAAGACGACGCAGACGTAATGATAATAGAAGACGTAGAAGAAAGACAAGCGAATAAAGACGCAGACTTGAGAACTGAACTCCATTTATATATGGAAAAAAGAGAAGTCCCAAAAAACAGATTAGAGGCACACAAGTTAAAGAGCCGGGTGACAAATTATGAATTAAGAGAAGGTGTACTCTACCGAAAATCCTTCCTTGGACCATCACTTAAATGTCTAACACGAAAAGAAGGAATGGAAATCTTTAAGGAACTACACTATGGTGATGCTGGGAACCACAGCGGAGGAAGGTCGTTGGCTTACAGAACAAAGATACAAGGGTACTACTGGCCCTACATGCATGAGGACGCAAAAGAGGTATCTAGAAGATATGAAGAATGCCAACGCCATGGAAAAAAGATACATGCACCTGGAGCGGCGCTAAACTCATCAACAAGTGTGTGTCCATTTGCAAAATGGGGCCTAGACATTGTAGGTCCATTTATACCAGGAACGGGGTAGAGGAGATATTTAATAGTCACAACAGACTACTTTACAAAATGGGCAGAGGTGAAAGCAGTCCAACATATTCGAGATCGAGATGTGTTCACATTCATGTTTGAAAATATCATTTGTAGATCTGGAATACCTGTGCAATTATTCTCCGATAGTGGAAAGCAATTTGAGGGAGAAAACATAGAGATGATGCTTAACGCATTCAAGATCCAAAGCGGAAAATCAACTCCTTTATATCTGTAGACAAATGGGCAGGCTGAGGCAACAAACAAAACAATTGCGGATATATTGAAGAAGAAATTGGAAGGATACAATAAAGGGTGGTGCGAACAAGTACATAATGCAGTATGGGCATACAGAACGACGCGGAGAGAAGCTACAGGAATGTCACCCTTCTGTCTAACATATGGAGTAGAGGCAGTGTTGCCAACTGAAGTCATTATTCCCATAACAAAGAAAGAAGCATGGGAAAAGAATCTAAACACAGATTTGATCTTAACAAAACTCGATGATCTAGAAGAAAAAATAGAAATTTCTCTACAACATATGGAGAACTATCACAAAAGGTTGGCCCGAGAATATAATAAGTGCGTCAGAGAAAGAGAATTTTAGCCAGGAAATCTAGTGCTGAGAGAAATACCGCTTTATTAGAAAGGAGGAGATGGAAAGCTAGAGAAAAGGTGGGATGGACCTTACATAATAAAGAGGATAGTTGGAAATGGAGCATATGAGTTGATGGATCCTGAGGGGAAGAGCACAGGTCGCAGACTTGAACATCCATGTAATAGACTATATTTGAAGAAGTACTATCCATAGGTCATGCGGTAGTATTCGCACACCTGAAGAAGGAAATATTTAGAGGCGAATCTAATAAAGCACAAGAAGTTGAAGAAAGTGGGAAAGATGCAAAGTTTTTCATACCCAACAGAGATGTACTAATCAAACATATGAATAAAAATGAAAGATTTCTCTTCTTCATGCATGATAAAAGTCTCAAGAAAAGGGCAAAAATAAGACCTTAATAGAAGGCAACAGAAGTAAAACCTCTAACTAGGGAGGCTAGGCATCCAATTGTGGCATGCACCCTAGTTCGCATAATATCAAGAGGCAATGATAAAACCTAACGCGCGTCATAATTGGGGAAAACCTAGTAAGCATGACTCATGGGAAAGCTACACCGACCCTGAAACCTGAGTCATGGAGATTTGGGGTGAAATAAAAGCCCATCCAGGAGAGGCGCCTTAGTCAAAAGACTAAGGTGAGAAGGTCTCTCCTAAGGAGTGCAGAAACTCGATTAGGGCGCCGAGGTAAATGGTTGAGTCAAGAGTGCCTGGGGCGTCTTGAGCGTACCTGGCCGCTCTTGGCAAGTCCTGACTATGATGCGCTCGGTCCTCAAGAAACCCCATGATGTAATTTTAAAGTGGTAAGTAAGGTTGTCGTTCACTCGGACTTGTGAAGATTCGAGTTTTTAAATTTAATAAAAATATATACAAAAATATTAAACAATGGTGAGAGGTACTGGGATTCGGGATTCCACCGAATTCAAAACATAAGGTTCAATTATTAATTCTTTGACAATTTTAGCTCAAGAAAGACAAGGACTCTATTTTTGCCAAGGTAGATTCTCAAAACATTGATTGTAAATCCTAAGCATGATGTATCAAAACACCTAAGCTAAGCATACATCATCAAATTAAATGACAACCAATTAATTCAAATCATATTTTCAATTAAAATTAATGCAAAAGTCTTAAAAAGAATTAATAAAATTACCCCAAGTATGATATTCGTCTTCCTCCGTCATCCCAGTGTTTGGGTTTAGCTCCTCATGGTAAAAACATGCTCAAAAGATAGAAACATGGCTCAAAAGGTGTTTTTCTTGAAGAGAAATAATAATACAGCGAATCTGCAACGCTTTTATGGCGTTACAGAATCACCGATACAACTGAAGTGCTGTTAATAAACAAGAATATAAGACTGCTTCTGCGACGGTTTAGTGTGGGTCGATGTTCTTCGTGTTCTTCGCGACTGTTCAGTGTGCGTCTTATGTTCTTCGTGTTCTTCAGCTCCGAACCAGCAGAAAACAGCAGCAGGTAACTTTCTGTTCGTCTTGATTTCTCACTCCTCATCCCTTATCAGCCCCCAAAACTCTAGACACCCCTTATATATGACCCAACCAATCTATTTATATCAAAAAGAGCGATTAAATCTCTCCAAAATCTTCCGAAATCTCTTTCTTTCTCTTCACGGCAAAGTTGCGGCAATTTCTTGTTTTAGAATTTCCACGCGTATATGGGCTTTCCTTTTGATTCTAAACTCTTCCATAGATATATATTAAGCTTTGGGAAGAAAATCTTGCCTTTAATCTCTCTAAAATTTCCTAAAACAAGTCACACACGTGACTTTCCATATTTTGCTGTTGAGATCAAAACCCGTCGATTGAGCCCAGTTTAATCGATTTAAACACCCATGTTAGATTCATAGACCCATAAGGAGTCTACCCTATGAAAATCAGAAGTTTAATCGACCTCAAACTCCTCCAAATCACTACCACCAAAACAGCCACAAAAACATGCCGTACGTTTTTGGTTTCCCGCCAATTTTCAGAATTTGAATGTGAAGGGGAAAGGTTACCCCTTATCCGATGGTCGCCCCTTATCCGTTGCTGGAGTCCGCATAACACTCGTCCCTTAGGTTGCATTCATCAACTTTTCGAGCCAATTTCGCCACAAAAGCTTATTTCTCCAAAAACACCTACAAAGAGATAAAATACCAAAATAAGTACAAAAATGGGTACTAACATTATACACAATAGAGATGAAAATAGACACATAAATGCGTCTATCACCCCACTTAGGGTGCGGTCTCGTAACCACAAGCCATATCGGCAGAGTGATAAGAGGCCGCGAAAACAACTAATTGTTGCATCACTGGATGGGAAGAGCCCACCCTAACCCGGTAGGGGTAAGCTTTCTTGAAGGAGCAGTCAGGGGGAATATAAGGACAACACCCTCCATTAGGGAGCTGAATTGTGTCGAAGACGTCAATATCATGAGGCTTTTTACTCACGGGAGTAATAAGACTTGTCGTATTGACGCATTAATGCATCCTGTAGAGGCAATAATACGATAAGATGATAAGGCGAAATCATGGGTCATTGCATGAAAATGTAAAGACCGCCTGCGATTTCGCCGCACAAAAACAAATCATATCTTAGGAAAAATAAGACCTCTAATTAGGGGGGCTCAATAAGTCCTCATGAGAAAAATTTAAACTAATACTGTTTTGCAGGAAACAACAAAATAACAAATGACGCACGAATATAACCGCACGATGAGAAGACAAAGAGTATTTCTAACAAGGAAAATAATAAGAGGCAAGTATGGTAATAACAATAAAAGAGGTATTATTCTCCCTGTTAGAGACAATCTTACACAAAAGTAGCAGAAAAAGAAGAAAATAGAGAAATAGAAGTGTCCTTCTCTAATACATAGTCAAAAATCAATGTTCAAAGTTGGAATACATCTAGACACACAAGAAAGTGAAGAAAGAAAAAAGCTAGACATCATTTGAAGACACGTTTTAAGTTGGTGCGGATTCTTCAATATCAGTCTCAGCGTTGGGATTAACACCAGAGCTTGGGTCCTTAGGAAGATCACCACCAGATCCATCTTTTTCAGGTTGATCCTCCTGAACGAAACTTTCTCCATCTTTATCCTCTCCACCTTCATCAGCATCGCTATCGTAATAATAGTCACTGTCAGGCTCGGGAAGCTTATCATCTTCATCTACATCGAGAGGCTCCACATATACTAAAGGAAGCGAGTTATTGAGGCAAACTTGGTTTTCGAGAGTTTGAGCCTTAACATGAGCTTCCCGTGCGGCACTCTTCTTAGTGTTCTCTACGACAACCTCCATAAAACGTTTGAGATACAGACACCTCCTATTCGCTCTATCTCGAGAAGAAGAAAGCACTACTGAAAGTCTCCTGCGTTCCTTATGAACCCTAGCCAGATCGGACCTCAACTTGGAGATGGTAGATTGATATGACTTCTCAGACACTGCAAAAAAGATATCAAATTATCATCAGGGGGACAATCTCGCAGCTACAAGATGCCAATAATTATCAACAAGAAAACTGAGGCAGTCATCTCAATGTGACTACCTTCCCTCTGCGAAATGAGGTATTGAGATAAAGCGAGACCACTACTTTCCATATCCTCCATAACCTTATCAAACTCATCACCAATTAAGCCTTGGAGGCGAGATCGAATCTTCTTTTCATCTTGGGAAAGAGAAGCGTTTTCCTTAACCAGGATGTCATGAGACCCCTTTAATTGTGTATATTGTTCTCGAAGTTTATTCATCTTCACGGTAAAATTTATCTTGCTTTGGATGATCTTTTCGTTCTCCAAGGTTAATTTCTTCATAGATTCAACATGCTGACTTCTCAGTATGCGAAGAGATTCCTCGTGATCATTACAAGTCTTCTGAAGAATAAGATATTGGCGCGTAAACATCGCCTCTATCTTCAAAAAAGATTACTTCTCTGCGGTCAGGACCCGGTTTTCATCTGATAGAGTTTGATGTCTTAAATCAGCGCTATGCAACAATCCAGAAAGATGGGATACTTGAGAACCCGGAAATTTATTTTGATTACATAAACGAAGATTCTCATTTTTTAGGTTCTTAATCTGATCAAGCGAATATGAATAACTATTAACTAATTGATCTATTTGATTCTGCAATCTCTCATTGTCCGTGCGAGTATCTTCAGCAGAACATTGATTACTAAATCTCTCCATAATGCGCTTCTGATTTAAGTCTTAACATACGCATGAAGAAACTCAAAATGCGAACACAAGTACATATTTCTTTTAAGTGGATAACAAAAGAAAGATAAGCATACCTCTGAGTTCTTGATTCTTATTGCGGATATTTTCGGACGCAAGAGATTCAGCTTGAAGAGCAGCCATCAACTTGGTATTTTGACGATGAAGTTCTTGGATAATATTACTAGATTCAGAAAATCCCTCAGCTTGGACTGAGCGGCGATGAGAATCCTAAAATAGAAAATGATATACATATGAAAGCGAGATCAATTAAAATGGATAGAAAGATACGAGCGAAAGAATAATTACCAAGAGGTCAAAATCAAGATTAACGCTTGGATCAAGCTATGAGAAGATTTCTCTCCTAGCAGACTTATCTGGTGGAGAATCGCCTAGTAACTTAACAAGAGCATCACAAATGCGAACTTGGGAAGGATCATTAACGGATGACAGAGTGACATTAATGATTTCTAGAAGGGGCTTGGTATTGGAAGGAAAAGAAGAGATCACAGAATGAGGAAGAGCGGTCAATACAATATCTACAGGGGAGTTGGTAGTAATACCCTCCTAAACAGGAATGGCTGTATCCCCCACTGATGCGGGAATATACACTGAGGCATGGATATTCACAAAGGTAGAAAAGGTGGTATCCACTACTGGTGCGGTCACATTCTTAGAAGAAAAGATAGTAACGGCTTCCTTAGGGGCGGGGGTTTCCTTTAAAGACGCAGAAACATCCAAAGAAGCTGAGGCAACGAAGCCCTGTGAGGGAGCGTTAACAATGACATTAGGAGAGGCCTGCTGTTCAGTACGGGGTTTATAGTTAAGATTTGGGATAAGAAGAGAAGTATTGATCGTGGGAGCTTTGCGAACTTTCTTAACCTTCTTATTCTTCTCCCCATCGATTTCGCTCTCAGCATCCTTCGAAGAACAACGCAGATAAGAAACAGAGGCACAATATTGTTTAAAAGAAAAGAAAGTATTTCTTACTACCTTGTTATGCGAAGGCTTCCTCTTGCGAGATTCATCATCTTTAGGGTTCGAAGAAGATTTAGGATTTGAAACCATGGTACGAAGATTACTTGAAGAGGGACTTTTGCTGAAACAAAACCAGTATGGGAATATAAAGAACAGTAGCAGAACAGTAGCAAATCAATATGAAGAACAACAAACATAAAGAACAACAGCAGATCGATAATGGCGGTCGGAAATTCAAGACACCAGCAATAATAGAATACACTAACCTTTAATCCATGAGGCTTAAGGAAGAATAGCACCAGAAAATTCCTGAAGATGAAGATGATGAAGATTTGTAAATAGAAGATTTACAGAGGAGAAGAAGAAAAGTAAAGTAAAGAAAAGAAAAGAAAAATTATCTCTCCTCACTTCAGTCAATAAATAGGGAAGATAGATAAACCGGTTAAATTAGGACGTGCCGGTTGAAAAGGGTAGAAGTCAACACGTGTAGACGGTTAATCCGGAATCACGGAAGCATGTCGGTCGATAAAAATACGAAAAGATGAACTGGTGCGGCATAATAACAAACTAGGATTTCTCATACCGCTCCTTCTCAAGAAGGAAAGATATGAAAGAGGCAAAATGTGGGTACAAAATATCGCACACTCATCTAATATGCGAAATAACTCCATTGGTAGCAAGCGAATAGGAACGCATACGACACATCTAAGATGAGGAACCAGATGATGTCACCTAATCACGAGTAAAGTGTGAAGAACCATGCGACAATGAAGAAATCGTGCGTCAATGATAAAGTCTCCGCGACATTGACGCACGTCAGATCCGAAATTAGGGGCTTTATTAGCTGTCCTCCACTATGTAAACTCCTATATAAGGGGCCGAGCGTCTTTGTAAAGAGAGAGATATTTTTGGGGGTGAGATGAGAGAAGAATTTTAGGAGAGAGAAAGTTATTTGCTCCCCAAGTTAGGGTTTCTTCATATCTTTGTACTTGTTCTAGGATTTTAATAAGAGTTCTTGAGTATTTCAATATGGTTTCTTAGATTGTTTCATAGATTCTACTAAGGGTGTGGTTGTGAGATTTCTAGCAACTACAAATTCAACTAAAAGTTAACCCAAATCCGGAAGTACTAAATGAACTCTCCCAGCTGATTGATCACTTGGGACCTCCTGCTCTGAGTGAAGAAGTAGACTCCATCAAATATCAGTCAGGACATCAGTATACTTCAAAAGATGGATATCAACTGTTAATGAAGCAAAACCAGGTTCAACCTTCTCCCAGCTTGAGTTTTGTATGAAAAAAACATGAGCTCAGGTGTTTGTTTGGCTCTCTATGCAAAATTCAATCCCTACCATCGACAGCTTAAATAGGAGAGGCTGTGAAATTCAAGAAACATATTGCAGCTTCTGCAATAACAGTGAAGAGAAGGTGGATCATCTGCTTCTGCAATGTCCCTTTTCGACAGACATTTGGAACTACTTCACCACAAGGATGAACTCAAACTGGAACCACAAAGCGACGGTGATTGAGCAGTTTGAAGCATGGACTTCTATTAGGGAGAAAAAACTGAAATCAAAAATCTGGTCCATTCTCCCCTTTGCAGTGGTTTGGGCACAATGGTCAGAGAGGAATAGAAGGGTGATGGGGAAGAAGAGAGGAAGGGATAGGATGAGGTGATCATAGAGATCAAGAGAATGATATATCAGTGGGGTTCTAAACCAAATTATTTGGTTTAGATTACATGGATTCAGGGAATTTTCTTTTCTTAGTCAATAAAATCGTAACCCTTTCTTATCAAAAAAATAAATAAAATGAAGTTAATTGCAAAAGAGGAGGTAGCTTCAATCAATGTCCGTTCTCTTAAAAGCCAGACATAACATTCTTTCACCGTAAAACCCTTTGCTGGAGAGTGGAGATGACTTCCATACAACAGTAGATTGATTAGACAAAAAACTGACAGGAGAAGTGCAAATCAATTCCAGCAACAGAAGCAGTCAAGCACCGAAAAGAAAGTAAGGAAAGAAGAACTGTGACATTATGTGAGACAATACAAAGTAAATCCAAGAAAATCTCTTCCAATCTGTTGAGAAAATAAGTTCCAAAAGAAAGTTCCAGACAAGTTATATATAACCTATCAAATAAGAATTCACGACAAGCTAAGAAAAACCAGAAGAAATAACTTCCAAAGTAAAAAAATTCTACAGAAGAAATGTCCATGCTATATGACTAAAATAATGGGCATCCTTCGACCCTGATTCCTTTGGCAGTTGGACATGATGCTAAAGGACACCCATCCAAATTACTTCCCCACCAATTGAGGCTAATCCCATGAATGTTCAAAAGGAAATACAAAGCGACCCGCATGAAAGCGAGCCCAGCATCAAGTGCTCCAGAAAGAAGATAATTGTGTCTTCGCCACCAATCTTGTCGGTATCTATATACCACAAATCCAGAAAGAAACCCAATGGTTATAAAACTTGTGAAGTTTATTGCAGTTGCTGGAGGCATACTTGCTGTTGCTCCAATAAGTACAGGCATATGTATAAGACTAATCCATTTTTTCGTGGGAAATGCTTTGTGCGCAAGCCAGACTAACACAGGTGCGATCGCTCCAGCTAAGAAAAACCAATTTATGGCTTTATAAGTACCGAGATCTCCAAATATTCTCCTAGGTCCAATTAATCCCCATATAACTGATGCATCATAGAACACATGATCCTGTGGACAAGTCCAGGGGCTATTAGGAGGGAGTACTTTGGTGTTGCAGAAGTTAGGGACAGTTTCAATGAGTCACCATGCAGTTCCCAGATATGCAAATGCAGCTACAACGGTACCTACAACCTGATCAACAAATTCAATCTCTTGTTCAAATATATTCTTTGAACTTGAAAAGTTCAAATGTTAATTTTATGGAGCAAAAACCAGTTAATTTTTTCACTTTGAGAAAACAAAAATTCTTACCTGTGCCATAAACATTGTTCTGGGAGGAATCTTCATGTAGTGTCCTAGCTTGAAATCTTGAAGAAAAGTGAGTGCTTGTGTCATGCTGATGTACCCGTACGTCTTGAAACATACATTTGCAACAGAAAGCCATGAATTAATCATGCCTAATTAATTAAGTGGAGAAGAATAAAGGGAATTTACTTGGTTTGTTGTTGCAGTAATGATGCCAATAGGAAGAGTGAAGAAAAAGGCAATTCCACAAGTTAACAGAACCCCCCACCATGGAAGTTGAAGCTGCGTCTTGTAGTACTCACAAGAAAATATGGTTGTTGCAGCTGTAGCGAGTAGTATGCACAGAAACCACCATTCTGGCACTTGCTTGTACTTGCTCATTAGTCGTGTGTGTATATCCATCTTCTTCTCTTTGAAAGCTGATTTGGTTTCCTCCAGTATCTCTCTGCAATTAGTGATCAAAGTAGAATAAATAATTGATCATGCATGGGATTCCAAATTTATAACATGAATTTATTGTATCAAATTACCTTCCATGAAACAGGGCAACGTGAACAAGGGTGGCACTAAGTGTGGCAAAACCGACCCCGTAATACATGGCAAAGAAAGTGCTAAGTTGTAGAGGTCCACTCTTCTCATATGCTGGGATATCAATTTGGAAATCTATATTGATGATGCTAGAGATGTCGTAATCCTTTCCAGATGAGGTGAAAAGCCCTTGGGAGAATATAGGGAAGTTCTTCGCATTGTAGAAATTTAACCAATAGGATATCGGTGTTATGATGTACAAGATAACACCAAAACCAACGGCCATATTTGCTGTGGCGAACCATGGACTTGCCAGGGGACTTGAGAGGTAAGCTGTGGCTAACCAATCAAGAGATATTGCACCTAACCCAATTCCGCTCATACCAGATCCTAGTTGGTGCGCAAGAACAGACTTAGGAAATACCCAGCAAACCCATGAAAGGGACGTTAAATGTGGGAAGAGGTAGCCAGGAAAAATGTAGTACGCAAAGTTGCTCATTAAGACGATCAGGAAAAATTGAGTTCGTGTCAACCTGCCTTTCTCCCGTTTCTCTTTTTCATGCAAAGCCCTGGAATGAAAATTTGTGGCAAGCAAGCATATGCATATTGTAATTAAATTGTTGAACGTCTATTAAAACAAAAAGCAAACTCCGTGGATCTGAAAAATTATCTATTTATCTATTATGTGAAATGGTGAAATTCATATAATTTTGATATAACATACCATACTCGTATATAATAAACAAACACGAGTATGCTTGACACTCTTTCTTATATTTATATATTATTTTTGCCATTTACAGAATAAATAAGTATCTAAACTTAGACAAAAGCAAGTACACAGTTGGTTCTAAGCGGATTTTGCATACGGTTCCAATATACATGTCTTTTAATACCAATAAGCAATAACAGTACTTGTACATGATCCAAACATATGTCAACTACCGGCAAGAACCATCTAAAACCTTAGATATATGAATAGTGAACATTTTTTTTTTGAAGCGATGGGTCCACACGTAGGATTCTGTTGTTTTTGGACTCCTAACCTTAGTCTAATGCGAAGTGCCTGCATGTACGTTTAATCTCATAGAATAAATATCTGACTTGACTCTTGACATATGTACACAAACAAATTTACCTGAACGAGATTTGACGGCCACCACATTGCAGCTGGTTCGACCAAAAACCTTCTAAAAATTCCAGCCCAACCAAACCCTAGTAGCTAAGATTAAAAGAGAGAATATCCAATTAGCTAGTTAAAAAATGATAATAAGAAGAGAAAGATATTTGAAACAAAATACAAAAAGGATAAATTAAGAAAGAAATTAATCTTACTTGCGTTGTCAAAATAACGATTAATGCAATGGGGAAACTGATACTCTTTCTGTAGAAGACTTTAACAGTATTAACAATATGAATAGCATAAACACTACCAGCGCCAGAGTTAGCAAAGATGGTGATTAATACATGTTCCTTCATGTTAAAAGGACCTGGATTTAACGTAAACTCGTAGCGAGTACCCTCGAAGAAAATACGAGGCGTTATATATCTTGCCATTAGCTGACCTAAGGGAACAACAGCAATTTGTGCTGAGAGCGATGAAATCGATAAAGGTTCTTTCCTGTAGTTGAAAAACTGGTTTAAAAATGAAAGCAGAACGCAAGATAGAATTCCAAGAAACCACATTCTAAACGTTAAAACTGGTATGCTTGGATCATCAGTAACTGGTACTGTTAATGCTACTTGTTTTACTGATGAATTCTCTTCAACATCTTTATAAGCTATATCCATGATTGTTCTTAACCTCCTCTCACCTATACAAGACAAAGGTAAAATTAATATTCTCAAACTCCACAGTGTATTAAAGAAAGCGAGAAGAGACAAAGTATACTTACCACGATCAATGGGAACCTACGGAGAACTTTCTGATTCTCAGTCAGATACAAGGTGAATGAATGATATTTAGTATATATATATATTAGATCCTATTCCTTCAGTACGTGGCTACATAATTGGGATTGTTCATTAAGTATAGTTATACAGAATTTTGATAATGAGATTCTATCCGATCTGTTAAAACTCTAATTTTTAAAATCCAATCCCGTTTCCTTTAAAACTCTAATGCCGCACGTGGCTAGATAATTGGGATTGTTCATTCATATATTATATATATGTTTTTGTATTAGTTGTTTTTTTTCTTTTTCTTTCCTTTTTACAGAAAAAAAAGGGGCAAATTATAAACACAATAACATAGATGGACTTCCTACGGCTTAATAAGAGATGCTTTAGATATTCTTAGTTCTTTCGGTTCCTGGTTATGCATCTATGCACAGAGATGCAAATCATAGCAGACCATTTAGCTAAGTTTGCAAGGTCTCAAGTAATCTGTTTTCATTGGAAAAGTCATGTACCTGACTGGTTACATACTCTTATCTAGCAGGACGAAAACTTTGTGTTCTTATTATTTTTCAATAAATTTCACCTTTCCTATTAAAAATTAATAAAATAAAATAAAATAAATAACAGAGGTAGTCACATATCTAGTTAGCGATTCGGTTACGAAGAGAAGTTCAGGATGACAAACGTATGAGTATAATACAGATTCGGGTAATTTGGATTCAGTCAAAATCCGATCAACAAGCCAAGATTCGGCAATAATTAGGAATGACATAGATATGTGTATAATTCGATTTATTAATGTACACATAAATATAATAAGTAAATTTTTATACTTTCAAGAGTATCAACATCCAAATACTTATAAGAAATCTACGTAAAATTAATATATAAATTTGCTAACAATGAAGGTACCCAACAACTTTGTATGTGTACTTTACGGTCGAAAAATGATATGGTTAGAGCTCTTATATGTACGTGAAGTATATTTTATGGTAGAAAATAACATTTTAGTTTTGAGTAATCACTTTCTATTTTTACTGTGTATATATAATAAATCAACAACCTGAAAATTCAATAACATCCCTCACTCCAGAATAAAACTAGTATTGGTGGAGCTTACCGTCCTTTCCATTGGTTGATGAGCGTAACCACCACTACACTATTTTCCTTGATTAGTAACTTATAAATTTTGCAACAACTTTTCCATTGTTGCGAATTTTCTCTTGCTAATTTCAGTTGTAACTTTTTTTTTTTGCAACAATTCATCTTGGTTACAAAACTCGCAACAACTTAACATAGTTGCGATTCGCAAGATATTGGAATTGCACATGTGCCACTCGTGAGCGTGGATGCCCACACTTAAGCCGACTCGGTTTCAGCCCATTGACAATCAACTTAATTAAAAAATGACTCAGGTTTAGACTATATCGAACAAAATTATTTCATTCTCTATTTCGTTTGAAATGACGAGGGTACCAAGTACACCATAATCTTTTCGATATCAACCAATAAGCCTGACACTTTGTGTGATCTAATATAGACATAGACTGTCAAGAAGATGACGAAAACAAGGAATATACTTGGTATACAGTTATTAGTTCGAATCGAACCTCAATATAGGGATAAACCCAAGTGTTAGATTAATGTACACTGTAATTACTTTTAAACTATAACTTAAAAAATAATTATAATTGTGGAAAGTAAAAGTAAAGACACAACAATATTTTGTTAACGAGGAAACGCAAATGCAGAAAAGTCCCGTGACCTAGTCCAATTTTGAATACTCTCATAATTAAGCCTCTATACAAAGAACACTACCAACTTCGTATATTTGAGACCAAATAATCTACCCCTAGTTACCTAGTTTCCTCAGTATCCCTGCGCCTACAACCAATTTGGTCAATGCACGTGAATCCTAAGATAGAGTCCACTATCTTAAGTTGCTTCAGCCGTTGTGAAGACTTCAAGAACTCAACTCCTTTGTATCGTTTTCCAAACAGTAAAGAACTAATCCATTTGGTAACCACTCTTGTATCTCAAGAAGTTAATGTTAGAGCATTTCTCGGTCGAACTCGCAAGCGTTGCTATCTCAAGCTTGTTTGTCAAGTTTAGTTGCCAAAACTATAAGTTTTGATTTCTAGTCTACTTCTAGCTAAGTCTCGGATTAGGATAGTAAGTGTAGTTGATCCTTAGACTCCACGGCGTTCATCGAATGAAGACGAAGAACTACTCAAGGGAACTTGTGGAACTTCATCAACAAAATGGTATGTGGATACTTGAACTTATCTATCACTCAAAAGTATATTTACTCAATCTCCTATTTGAGAAAAAAGTCGTATTGCTATATAGACTTCAATTATACACATTTGCTATTTCGAGCTGAGTTTATCTTGCTTATCTATTTCTCGAAATATGTGTTGGTAAGCTTTCGCTTTATCCAAGTTCATCTTTACTCGTGACGAAAGTCATATTATTTTAATAACTTGAAAATCGCTTTGATGCAAATAGTTTGTGAATAAATAACTATTTTAACATCCTCTAAGAAAGTTTCAATGATTGAAATGAGAGTTTGGAACTAGTAACCATGTTTGGATATAAACATAGTGTGTTCTCACATTTTTGTAAAAGTACAAAACCGGGAACCTAAAATATGCGTACCCGTACTGTACTGGCGGTTGTTGGAAGTCCAGGTAAGTATGCGTACCCGTACGCATACTGGCGGAAGTTTCACGTCCGTGAATTTATGCTGGAGTTCGAGAGTGAAAAACAAACTCAATCCGGATACTTAAGTATGCATACCCGTTTGCATACTTAAGCAAGTTACTTTCTAAAACCAGTTTGTTCATGAACTAAAACATTTATATAATAAGGAATGCAATCTTTGCAAACCGTGGCTATAATGTTCATGAATTGATTAGAGTGAATCAAAATCGATTTTGCTTCGATTGTGTCTTGTATACTTCTATGGGATCTAAGCAATTGAACAACTTTCTAACTAGTTCATTTGAGTCATTTGAACTAGTTATGGTGAAGATGAATAAGGTTGATATGAAAGTCCTCATATTGCTAACCATTGGTTAACTATTGTTGAACCAACTAAGTGTACACGTTTAGGTACAGTTACTCAAACCTAAATGAAGATACATTTCATTTTTGTATAACAAGCTAAGTTCGATCTAACGGTTGAAAGACATTATCTTGAATCTAATCAGGTTTTCATCTAACGGTGAAGATTGAATGCTTTGTTACCAAGGTAACTTAGATTGCAAACCATGATTTGAAATATATATAAAGGAGAACTCTAGCAGCTGGGAAACCTAATCCCCACACCTCCTATGTGATACTAGTTGTATAAGATAGAGTCGATTCTCCTTTAACCTTAGGTTTTTCACGAAACCCCGTAGGTTAACGACCTAAAGACTTCATTGGGATTGTGAAGCCAGACCCAACTATTTTCTTTGTAGTTGCGTGATATGATCTTGCTGTTTCTATCGTAATTGAGTACAATCGTAAGATTGGATTGAGATTTATATCTCCGATAGGAAAGATAGAAAACTAGTCACAAACACCTTCGTTTCATCGTTTGTTATTCCACATTATCTTTTTTCGTTAATCGATTAAGATTATTGTGAGGTGATTGATAATACTAGGCTTTTCTTCGAGAATATAAGTCTGGGTTATCAATTGGTTCCTGTTCACCTTGATTTATCAAAAGGCGGAATGAAAACTCGTAGGTATATCTGTAGGAGACAGATTTATCTATTCAATAAACTTTTCTGTGTGAGACAGGTTTGTTTAGGTCGTAGCAACTCTTAGTTGTGGGTGAGATCAGATAAGGGTCAAGTGCGTAGTATCCTGCTGGGATCAGAGGCGTAAGGAGCACGAATGTACCTTGAATCAGTGTGAGATTGATTAGGGTTCAACTACATTCCAGTCCGAAGTTCATTGGTAGTAGGCTAGTGTCTGTAGTGGCTTAATACAGTGTGGTGTTCAAATCTGGACTAGGTCCCGGGGTTTTTCTGCATTTGTGGTTTCCTCGTTAACAAAACTTCTGGTGTCTGTGTTATTTCTTTTCCGCATTATATTTTATTAAATAATTGAAATATCACAGGTTATGTTTTGAATCGATCAATTGGGGAATCCATCTTTTGGTTGTTGATTGAAATTGATTGATCCTTGAACATTGGTCTTTGGTACCGTTAAAGTTATTTCACTTATATTCAATCGGGATCTCAAATTCTTATTTGCTGATTGTAAATTGAATTAAGAGATAGAGATATAAAACTCTTTGATATACCTTTCTCTAGATTGAGTCTAACTGTCTAGTTGATTCTCTTGAAAGTATATTGGAGTTAGTCTATTCAGATTGCCAAACGAAATATTGGGTGTGGTTGTTGTACCCCTGATTTTTCAATTGGTATCAGAGCAGGCAAACACATTAAGGACCTTATAAGTCTTTGTTTGTAGTTGTAGATGGGGAAAATGATCGAATTTTGATAGTGGTAAGAATGAGTTCGTAAGACTTGTGAAAGCAATTGAATTTAGATTTATTTAAACTAAAAGTAGAGAAAATTTAAATCCAAATTTGTTTTTTTTAGAGTGAAAATAACCAAGACACTAGATTCCACTATTACACATGAATAAATGATGATAAAAATTCCAAAACTCTAATTATTTTTAAAATCTCTTTTTCTTAATTCACAAATAATCAAGCATATTCTCAAACATTAATTGTATCCCTTAAGCAGAGATTATCTAACCAAAGCATAACCTATCTAATTGAATCACAACTAATTAGGAAAAATTATGCAAACAATTAAAATTCTACAAAGTAGTGATTGAGTGAATTATAAAATACAAATTAGAGAAAAATAGAATAGTTACAAATTATTCATGCATAAATAGCTTCATCCGTGCCTTGATTACGCGAGAATTAGCTCATCATTATCATGGAAACATGCTCAAAATTCATCTTTATTAATGCTCAAAAATGGTTCACAAATGATGAAATGGGAGAAAAATGAATAAAATCGGGTTTTGTAACACTTATATTTGTTACAAAATCAATTGTTACAGAAAACAATAAAGGAATACCGTCACTGGCACTGTTGAAGAACGACGGTCTTTAAGGGTCTTATGTTCTTCGTACCTTCTTCACCAGCAGAAAAATTGTTTTTCCTGCAACTTCGATTTTCCGATTCTGTGCTGCTCCCAACTGCTCCTAATTCTCTCTACCCCTTTCCTCTACATCTCATAAGCTATTTATAACCCAGAAGCACCTCCAAATCTCGCCAATTACTCCTCAAAATCATCACAGTAAAGGAATATTATTCTCGGGAATAATTTCTTATTTTCTTTCTATGCATGCGCTAAATTGCTTTTGTCATGCGTCTCTGAGCTGTTATTCCTTCCAAGATAAAGAAAAAACTCTAGCAGAGAAGATATCCTCCCTCTTTGATTCACAAACATTCCATTTCCAGCCCGAGATAAAAATCTTCCCCTGTTTAATGAGATTTTGTGATTTAATCAAAATGAATGCACTTACCACCCTTGTTGTGATCTAACAGGCTGGTATATATCCGAAGCAAGATGAAAATCCGACTAAATCTTCCTCAAAATACCAAACACAAAGTACGCAGGAACTGAAAATTTGAATCCAGAATTCCCTCCAAAATTTTCTTTTTCAAACGATGAGGGTGAAGTGCCCTGAATCCAAAACGCGGGTGCCTTTAACAGCTCGGCTGCCTTAGGGGCGCCCTTATCCATTTTTAGGATGCCTTTAGTAATTTTGGTGGGTGCCTTTAACACTTTTTCTGGGGTGCTTCCGGTGCATTTCTGGGGATCCTTTAGTACTCTATCCTGGGGTGTAAAACACCACTTTACGAGCCAATTTCGTCGCAAGAGCTTGTTTCTCTAAAAAGACATAAAACACCATAATAAGTACAAAAATGGGTACTAATAATATATACAATAAAGATGAAAATAGACACATAAATGCGTCTATCAGAAAACGATTTGCTGGTTTTTTAGGAAAGTGAAGAGACGACCGATCGGACGAGACTCCTCAACCGAGAAAACTCCTAACCTCACACAGATGCACTGCACGGGAGTTCTTTGAGTTCGAGAGATCAATCTGTAGGACTCCAGCCTAAACCAATTCAATGGTCGTTCCAGAGTCAATTCGGTCACGAAGAGGGAGATGGGTTGATCTGTAGGAGGGAAGCTGAGAATTGTGGGATCGATGATGATAAGGATTGTGGATGTGTTGTAGGTTTATGCAAATGATGAACTGTAGAGTTCTGCAAATAAGTTTCGATCGAGAGAATTGTTGTGTAGACCAATGATGTCTTGAGTCATCCATTCAGAACTTATTTATATTGTCAGAATAACAACCACCTTGATCCCAGTAAGTGTGACGGTTTCTTGAGTGAAAGAGTGGGAAAGTGGGAGATCGTGGTAAAATTAGTTCCATGTCGTGCGGAGACTTGGTTGATCATCAATCCACTACTTTTCTAACCCCTTCAACCGCTTGCACGACTTACTCATGTTTCTTATCGTGGATGAACACACGTGCTGTAGGCCTCCAGACCAAAACCTTAACTGATATCCCCCATGTAACGTGATTGATGTCTCACGAACGTGGAGTCTGCAAAGCAGACTTGTATTTGATTAGTCAGTCGTTGACTTATTAGACAGTGAGTCTAAGTTTTGTTGAATTGAGCATGAGTGACGAATGCTCAGTAATTCATGATTGAGACGTATAGTTCTTATGTTGATATTGCTCGTCTGAGAAAATATTATAAATTCGAGCCAGTATTGCTCGATTCGACGAAAAACTGAATATTGATAGTTGGATCAATATTCGAGCAACTGAGCAAGTATTGCTCAATTCGACGAATTACTGAATATTGATATTGATAGTTGGATCAATATTCGAGCAACTGAGCAAGTATTGCTCAATTGGATGAATTACTGAATATTGATATTGATAGTTGGATCAATATTCGAGCAACTGAGAAAGTATTGCTCGATTCGACGAATTAATGAATATTTATAAATTACTGAATATTGATAGATTAATCAATATTCGACAACTGAGCAAGTATTGCTCAATTCGATGAATTACTGGTTACGTGACCCAATAAAATATTAATTAAAATATTGGTAGTCTACCAAATATTATATAATTAATCTGGATGTCGATTAATGGATCAACATAAAATTATTAGTGTTTGAACTTGCTCAGAATGATGATTTGTGGAGCGTTTGTTCGAAACCCTAATTTTAATCAATTTTTCGTCAATTGATGAATCGCTGAAAATAGGTCACTAAGTGAAGGAGAGACCGACCACATGGGATGTTGGACGACCATGTGGTGCCCAAGTTCTCGAGTGATCGTGCACCAGGGTCTTTAGTTGACCGGTTGGTGAAAGAATGATCAAACACTGGTGTTGATCATTTATTAGAATAATGCTCATGCGAGCGTTAGGTGATAAAACCTAATTATAGAGAAGTGAGGGACCGACCAAGAGGGCATTAGACCGGTCCTTGGTGGTCGTGGGACCAGCTGTTGGTCGATTGAGCAAATTCCTAGTTGGTTGAAAAGAGTATAGACCCAATATGAGCAATTGAGCAAATTAGGTAAAAATTATGAAGATGTGTGGGACCAGCTCCTTGCGAGCCTTAGGGCCGGCCTTGGTCGGTCAAGGAAGCATGACCGTGTCACCATAATGTCCATGTCTCAATCCTGAGAGTTTTGGTATTTTCTGATGTGCGTTTGAGCAATATTTTGGATTTTCAGAAGAGTTTGATATTGACTGAAATTTTTGATTTTGCTCGAATGAGCAAGTAGAACTTTGCTCGTTTGATCAAAATTTTGAGAATATTAAAATAATAATATTTTAATATTTTTTGTGAGTAGCCTAGTCGGTTGACTTTTTGGCTTTTTCTTGGTTGAGCAATATTTGAGAAAATATGAAGAAACCATGATTTTTTCTCAAACGGAGGAGTTTCATGAGATGAGGGAAATAATAATTATGAAAATAATGGATTGCAATGTGTGGGACCGACGGCTAGGACATGGCCGTCCGGCTAGGTAGCCCGGTCCCACGACACCTTCTCTATTTTTATTATTTTTCATGAAATCGTGAAAATATGGAGAAACCGTGAGTTTTGCTCAAACAAGGAAAGTTGCTCGAATTAAGGAGTCTTAATGAGTTCATGAAAAAATAATAAAATAAGAAAAAATAAAGGAGGAGGCCTAGGGGACCATCCACGGCAGTGTGACCGGCCATCCGGTGGGCCCGGTCCCTAGGCGCCTCTTTTATTATTTTTTATTATTATTTTCTCTTTCCTATTTTGTGTAGGATTCCTCGTTTGTCCATACTTTCGAATGCTCGTTCGTGCATTTAGGTGCTCATTCGTGCATCGTCATTGAGTACACTTGCACCAGTTTCTTGGGGCTTACTCGGTGATAGTCCAGATGCCCGATTGTTGAGTAATTATTACTAATTCATGAAATTCAGCGGTGAATGATTCATGAAACTGAGTAATAAAAACGAATTGAGTATCTATTACTAATCCATGAATCCAGCCGGGGATCCAAGGAACGGAGTAATGAGATAAGACGGTTATCTATTACTAATCCATAGAATAAGCCGGGGATAGCCATGGAACGGAGTAATGAGATAAATTAGATTATTTTCTAGGAATTCAGTCGGTGAATGTCACGGTAGAATTAATCTATTGTAGAATCGAGATATGAGATAGTTGAAGCATCATACTCGTTCTGAAAGGTGCATAGTCAGGGAACAACGTGCAGTGTCGACGTCTTGAAGGCGTTTAGCCCTCTAAAAAAAAAAATGTTTAAAAAGCCGCCTGAATCTATACACGGTCTCTCTACATAGTCAGGGAACAGTGAGTATCGCCGACGTCCTGAAGGCGTTAATCCCTCCGACAAACAATTATGTCCAGAGAACCGCCCAATCGTTCTTCTATGTAGAGGGGGGTCTCTCTATGTAGTCAGGGAACAACGAGTATCGCCGACGTCCTGAAGGCGTTAAGCCTTCTGACAAACAATTATGTCCAGAGGACCGCCCAATTCTATTATTCTACATAGAGGGAACGATGAAATGCGTGGCATCGAACTCTCAGCTAGTGGGAGGCCTTTTGAGAAACATATTCATCATGGATCTGAGAGGAACTCGATCATAGATCGTGAAATGGTTCACGGATCGTAAAATATGAATCGTCACATGCGCTCCTGAAGCCGGGTCAGAAACATGCAGTATCATGATTTTACGATTTTGACCTTTGTCAAAAATCCACCATCAACATTAAGTACCCTACTTAGTGAGGGACAGTCATGTTCCGCAGTAAGCATTAGATGGTGATTTTCCAGTTGACAAGATAAGAAGTTAAACTCGGTCGTACAAAGGTATTTTCAGAATCCTCGATTTGCTCGAATGGTGTCATGTACGAGCAAATGCTTACCTAAGGACCCTGATAGTATGATAGAGCGCCATCCCGTGAGCACGGAGAGATGAGGCACTGCTGATTTGGATGGTCGGACATCCAATTTTGGTCGGTTTAATATTTATGGGCCCGATCCCAAAAAAAGAAATCCATGTTTTATTAGGTTTTGGAAATAAATTTGATATAAAAGGGAAGACACCCTAATTTTTTTTAATTTTTTTAACTACCGACCACCTTCCCCTTGATCTCACGTCCGAGCAACCAGAGGAGGAGGAGAAAATTTTCGTTCGGAAAAGTCACTGACGGCGATCACCGGCCGATCAACTTCCGGTCGGCACCGACCAGGTAAGATTTTTTTTTTTACTGTGATGTTAGTTGTTCCTAAGTTGTTCAAAACAAAATTCCATGTGTGCATGCATGCGTAGGTTTTATGAAAATTTGTTTTAGCAAACAGACGTACGTCCGTCCGTCGGTTTAGGAAACGAACTGAATAATTCTCATAATTTTCATCGTGTGAGCAATTTTGTATTGCTCGAATGAGCATTTATCTATGAAACGAGGGTCTTTTCTATCTTTGTAAAGGTCCACATATTCCAAATAAATTTTGAAAGTTCACAAATAAAATTTTGTCATGAGACGCATGTCTACTTCAAAAATCTCTCTAATACTAGAGATTATTGTTTATTACTTTAACTTCGAGAATGTACGTTCCTAAAAGTATTTGTGTGAAAGTTTACATTTTGAAAATAAATTTTTTGATCTCCATGGAACTTCATAAACAAAAAAAATTCTACTGCAATTAGATCATATTTAATCAAATAAAATATATACATATCTCTTTCATGTTAGGGATTCGTGAAGAGCCAAGTGTGACTTTAAATGACGGATGTTGCTTGTCCTTGCAGGTTTGAAGGAGTGAGCAAGATTTTCGAAGTTTTACGCTATTATCACTACAGCTAGTGAAACCATAAATAGGTAAGAGTTGAGAATTACCATTTTGTTGCAAATTTAATATTGGCACATCCGTGACTTTATGTTTCTGGCTTAAGATAATGGTGACTCCCAGCAGTAGTGACCATTCTTCTAGTTCTTCTGAGGAGGATTCCAAGATTCCTAGGCCAGAGATGAAGATTTCTGCAGTAGAAGCACGTGCCAAAATGAATCGATCACTGAAGGATGCTAAGGAGATAATAAATAGCATGCCTCTCGGTCATATGAAAGTTGTTCGTGATGGATTTCTGAAGAGAGAAATCGAGGATGAGAAGTTAGCCACTTATCAGCAAAAGAGGCGTCGACTTCAGCAAAATAGGCTAGCAGCTGAGGATGAAACTCGATCTCGTGCCAATGGTGTAGCCTCGGATTGAATCTGCTTGGAAGCCTATCAGACACAAAGTTAAGCCACGCCCGCCTAGTATAAGGGTTGAGCGGTTGGCTAGAGCTGATTCCAAAGCTGAATGTGAAGAAGATGACTACTTGGATGAAATGTACAATGACCCTGGAGATGATGAAGAAGTTCTTGATTATGAAAATAGCTCTGAAGAAGAGTCCGATGGAGACTCTACAGAATATGACGATTGCAGAAACAACGATGAGTCTGACACATCTGAATCCGATGATTAAACTTGCTTGTAAATCTTTTTGAGACCATTTATTTTTGTTGAAGTAGGTATTATTATGATTATTTGAGTAATTTGACTGTAGAGACGTTGGATTAGAAATTACTTTTCGAATAATAATCCATTATTACCTCTTCTCGCCAAATCCTTCTCACACTTTCAATGGACCCATGCCCACGCGTGTGAAAACTAACCACAGTCTTCTGAAGTATGACTGCACGAGCAAACTAAGGAATCATGATTTGCATAGATCATCAATTTCCGTCAAAATATTGACTGCGCTCGGTTGAACCATCAGTCCCCAGTCCCCAGTATTGTCGATATTCTTCCACATCACCAACGCAATCTAGTTTGAGATCTAGAGTCTCAGTAGAAATCGCAACTGATTTGACCATTTGTAGAAGATAAGTATCCACCGTCTTGTGTTTTGACTTTCAAAACTTAGGGTTTTCTATTTATACAACACATCTTCTTCTGCTCCTGTATATTATCAGAAGAATTTTTAATCACGATCATACATCTCATTATCACCATGTCTGGCAGCAATGCTTCTTCTCAAAACAGATCTTTGGCAAAGCATGTGGTTGGGGCGTCCATCTCGGTAGGTTGCACACTTTCTTTTATTTTCTTGTAGCCATAATGACTGATCGAATAAAATGATTTGTTGCAGGGAAATCATGGGAATCGACTTTCTTCTTCCTCTTATAGTTTAAGGCCTAAGCGGACTGTTAAGGCTCCTGCTCGCTATAGGTCTGCTTGTGTTGCAGCTGGAACATCCTTGAGTCTCTGACTGAAGATTTCCTTTGGTCGAGCGTTTATCCAATTTTACTGAAATTGAACATTCTGTCATCGCAAGTTGATGTTCATGTCGTTGTCAATGCTAGGAAGAGAAAGAATGGAAAGTCTGTGGTTGCGGCCGATGATGATGCTAACAACCGTGATGACGAAAACTCAACCAACTATGTAGATGCTGATTCTAGGGTTTCTGTTCGTGAGTACCCAGCGGCCGGGCTTCCATTCGATACTCCCATGGTCAACGCCTGCCCAGACAATCATCTAGTTGGTGGTTTCATCGTTCCCAAGTGTTATGCATCCTTTTACACCAAGATCTGGAGGAGGTATGGGCACATTGCTACTACTGAAGTATGGAGAGGTTTTCTTCCAACCTTGTTAACTACTGTCGCCGGTTTGTTGCCTATTATTGATGAGATGAACAGGACAAAGTTTGAGATTGCAACCGAGAGATTAATCTCCCACTGTGGTCGCCAATCTGTAGATGGGGAAAAACGATTTGCTGAATTTTTAGGAAAGTGAAGAGATGACCGATCGGACGAGACTCCTCAACCGAGAAAAATGCCTAACCTCACACATATGCACTGCAAGGGAGTGCTTTGATTTCGAGAGATCAATCTGTAGGACTCCGGCCTAAACCAAGTCAATGGCCGTTCCAGAGTCAATTCGGTCACAAAGAGGGAGATGGGTTGATCCGTAGGAGGGAAGCTGAGAATTGTGGGATCAATGATGATCAAGGATTGTGGATGTGTTGTAGGTTTCAGCAAATGATGAACTGTAGAGTTTTGCAAATAATTTTACGATCGAGAGAATTGTTGTGTAGACCAATGTTGTCTTTAGTCATCGATTCAGAACTTATTTATATTGTAAGAATAGAAAACACCTTGATCCCAGTAAGTGTGACGGTTTCTTGAGTGAAAGAGTGGGAAAGTGGGAGATCGTGGTAAAATCAGTTCCATGTCGTGCGGAGACTTGGTTGATCGTCCATCCACTACTTTGCTAACTCCTTCAACCTATTGCACGACTTACTCATGTTTCTCATCGTGGATAAACACACGTGGATGTAGGCTGCCGGACCAAAACCCTAACTAATATCCCCCATGTGACATGATTGATGTCTCACGAACATGGAGTCTGCAAAGCAGACGTGTATTTGATTAGTCAGTCGTTGATTTATTAGACAGTGAGTCTAAGTTTTGTTTAATTGAGCATGAGTGATGAATGCTCAGTGATTCATAATTGAGACATACAGTTTTTATGTTGATATTGCTCTTCTGAGAAAATATTGTAAATTCGAGCAAGTATTGCTCGATTCGACAAATTACTTAATATTGATAGTTGGATCAATATTCGAGCAACTGAGCAAGTATTGCTCAATTCGACGAATTTCTGAATATTGATATTCATAGTTGGATCAATATTCGAGCAACTGAGCAAGTATTGCTCGATTTGACGAATTAATAAATATTGATAAATTACTGAATATTGATAGATTAATCAATATTCGAGCAACTGAGAAAGTATTGCTCAATTCGATGAATTACTGGTAACGTGACCCAATAAAATATTTATTAAAATATTGGTAGTCTACCAAATTTTATATAATTAATATGGATGTCGATTACTGGATCAACATAAAATTATTAATGTTTGAACTTGCTTAGAATGATGATTTGTGGAGCGTTTGTTCGAAACCCTAATTTTGATCAATTGTTCGTCAATTGATGAATCGCTGAAAATAGGTCACTGAGTGAAGGAGAGACCGACCACATGGGGATTTGGACGACCATGTGGTGCCCAAGTTCTCGAGTGATCGTGCACCAGGGTCTTTAGTTGACCGGTTGGTGAAAGAATGATCAAACGCTGGTGTTGATCATTTATTAGAATAATGCTCATGCGAGCGTTAGGTGATAAAACCAAATTATGGAGAAGTGAGGGACCGACCAAGAGGGCATGAGACCGGCCCTTCGTGGTCGTGGGACCAGTTGTTGGTCGTTTGAGCAAATTCCAAGTTGGTGTAAAAGAGTTTGGACCCAATATGAGCAATTGAGCAAATTAGATCAAAATTATGAAGATGTGTGGGACCGGCTCCTTGCGAGCCTTAGTGCCGTCCTTGGTCGGTCAAGGAAGCATGCCCATGTCACCATAATGTCCGTGTCTTAATCCTGAGAGGTTTGGTATTTTCTGATGTGCGTTTGAGCAATATTTTGGATTTTCAGAAGAGTTTGATCTTGACTGAAATTCTTGATTTGCTCAAATGAGCAAGTAGAACTTTTCTCGTTTGATCAAAATTTTGAGAATATTAAAATTTTCATGACAATGCATGCGTGGAAGAAACCATTCCGTCACAAGGGTAACATCATACCAGGTCCATTTAATGGCAGGTTTGCTGATTTCCTCATTCACGGCATCAACATACCCTCGGTACCCAACACTACAACACCAACCAATGAGGTAGAGAATCCAACTGTGTATCTTTCCCTGGAATTGATCGATGAAGTTTTTCAACGACGATTTCCCATTATTTCCAGTATTCCTCCGCCTTGTAGGTTGAACTTCTCACGTACCTTAAAAGCTTGTTTAGATGCTGTCGTACTCAACCCAAGGGACTTGTCTTCCTGGATAAAGTTGCTTCTTTTTCCCGTATGCACACTTAACCTTTACATACCAAAGTACACTCTAGAGGAAAGGTCTGGCACTCGAAAATGAGTACAGATTGCTTATATAAATAATGCTTTGGTCACTTGGAGAGATCCTAATGGTTGTACTACCCTCATCAACAAGCTGCTGAATTTGCCAAGGCGTACATCAGTACGTCAGCCGAGGAAAAAGAAATCTCAGGACAATGCAAATATAGTTGCCTGCAAAAAGAAACTGACGTACGGACATTACACAGCGGTTGTCCGTGTGATTTCTTCTAATGGGATTGCTCCTAGTAATGAAGCTACTCTTTCTGAACTGTTACAAAAACACCCCCTGGATTCTCCACCTTCCATCCCCATTGAAGCTGTAGGAGTCGACGCACTATCAGTTGATGCTACTTCAGTCCTTTGGGCTATAAAAAGTTTTCCCAAAGGCACGTCTTGTGGGAGAGACGGCCTGAGAGCGCAACATCTACTGGATGGTATGAGTGGTGCTGCGAACCAATATTTAGATTACTGAAATATCCATATCTAGATTAGATCAATCAATATTTAGATTACTGAAATAGCCAGATCTAGATTTACAATCTATCATATTCAGATACTGAAGAGTACCACCAAATGATAGATAGTCGATCTACTACGACTTGTCAATAAATCGTTTATCAAAGATAAACATGATCTAGTCAGATCCCAACCGATCATATGTATGCATGAAGTAAATCACAAAGATAAGAAACCAATCAGAATTCTTATTAGCTTTAATGTCTATAATGTACCTTCACAACAGAACTTGATTCTATCTTATAATCGATCACGCACAAAATAAAGTCTGTTAACAATGGATAATCACAAGTCTTTCATCAAATCTAAAAATAGTTCTAAATATATGTTAATCCTTTGATATAGTTTGAGTGACCTTATATAAGAAGACAAGGTTCTCAAGAATAAACAAACTAGGTGCAATCAAAGGTTCTACTACCATTAGTTAATTAATCAAATTAATAACAGATAACTAAAAAAACAATGCAAATTCTAGTTTCCCACAAATGGTACTAGTAAACGCTTCTTGATCCCACAAAAGTCTTTAAACTAGCGGACGTAAGAGATTTTTCCTAATTAGGTTACACTCCTCTCCAGGATAGTATTACAAGTGTTAGAGCATAGCTCGATTGAACTCACCAAGCGTTGGTATGTCGGCTACAAAAGTGACTCAAAAAAGATGTTGTTAGCCTTCTTCGGGATAAGTTTGAAAGAAGAACAAACTTCAGTATTTATATACCAAGGTAGTTTGGACACCAAGGAATTTCCAAAACCGAAAATATTCTCAAGATATGCAATAAAGCACCTAAATTTGGTTTTGTATCCAATTCCAACCAATGGTTAATAATTTATCAGATATCTCGGGGTTGCTTTATGGTTAATAATTTATCATTCTTTCTCATTCATTAAAAATCGAAGAGCAAACCCATGTTTGATCTCATCCAAAACTAGAACTTTGTATCTCTACTGAAGAACTTAATCTCTTTCTCTTTGATGCTAAAATAGTGTTCCAAGGTCCAAGACTGAACAAGGAAGTAACTCGATGTTCACTGGTGTATGTCTTCTGAATTTTTTATTATTATTATTTTCTTTGTTACTTGTCATTCCTTTTCAGAGGTATACAAAATAACTCTTAAGTTTAAGATTTCCTGAATTTCCTAAGTTCTGTGATAGTTTTTATAATTTAATGTATGAAATGATCATTATTACCTTCTTCTTTGTTTCTTTCGAGTTAAAGATTTCTTTGTTCAATACACATTTACGTTTTTTAGAATATTATGGTTATATGTTTTGATTGTTTTCCTAAGATAAACTAAAGAATTTCAGTGAATTTGGATTGAATTTCTGGTCACAGGGGAACTGTTGCTGGTCAAAACCTAATTTCGACTTGATTTCCTGGTTTAACCTGGTCATAACATGTCAATCTTTTTTTTTTGATGTTGCAAAAATTTGAAACTGCAGTAAACGGTTGCGACCAAAAATTTGTAACGATAATACAGCCGTTGCAAAATATTGCAACATCGACTTTAGTAATGGGGCATAATTGTTGCGACCCTGCTTTGCAACTGAGTCTCGACGTTGCTAATCACTAAAAATGGTGTAGTACACGCTCTCTGATCATTGTCTCCGATAAAAATCATTTGTGTCTATTAGATGGAATTTTGTGATATATGTTGCGTTGATGGGGTATTGTGCGGTGTGGATTGGGTAAGTGGTTGATACACACCTAATGCACAACCCTTTTTATTTGTTATGTCTGAAGGCTAGATGATCAAGATCTTGATTTGGATTACGTATAATTACACCAGTTTTACATGTTTTTTTTTAAATCACTGTCGTTGAATTTTCTAGATACACTCGGAATGTTGATCTTAATTTTGTCCAAACTAGAGCTCAAGGGGATGAAGGAGTATCTCACTGTAGTAGTAAAAGGAGTTGAACCAATACAAATCTACTTTGAGAATAGAGAGAACATCAACTCTTTTATGATCAAAGACAACCTCATTGCGATATTTCCAAATTTCCCAGAGTAGACATGCGCCAAGACAGAAGCTATAACCATCATCGTTAATCATAAGCCATCGGTGGATAAAACCTTTAACTGTAGCATCATGGAAAATATCACTTTTGTAACTTAATTATAAGTGATGCGAACAAGACAACTTGAGAGATAAGACAGATGAGGAGAATATGATCGATGGTCTCAACGCAGTTGTTGAAAAAGGTACAATCCATAGCAATCCCATTTATGAACCTCCCAATCTTTGGTAGAACCCCAATGCCATCATGAAGAATTCTCCAAATAAAGAGATGGATTTTCAGAGCAATCCTTCTCTTTTTCCAGAATTTGGGCCAAGGTAAGTCAGAGTTGTTGAGCGAAGAGGGATCATCAGAGTTGTTTGCTAGAGGTAATTAGTACGACTTTGCAGTGAGAGAAATAAAAAAGAGTTTTTCTTTATATGTTTTTTTAGTTTAAAAAAATGGAATTTGAGAGAAATAAAACTAGTGCGCGATACCATTTTCTTCTAAAAGTTGATTCTGAGCAAGAATAGTAGTGTACAAGTACCACATACTCTCAAAGTGCAAAAGTGATTGTGAAAGAGTTTTCACTGTGCCATTTTATCTTATGAACTACGCGACATGGAAGAATTACTTGCACAATCTTAGTCAGAGCCGCAAAACTTCTTAAAGAGGACGACCTGGTTGTGACTCAATGATAACCTTATTTGTTTGGTTTTTTAGTTTGAGACGTATTTCGGCAATTGTTCCAACACATGGAAGTAACCCTAGATTTGCAAAGTGCAAAAAGTCGGGAGTAAATTTGTCTGTCGGGTTGGAAAATGGGGGTGAATATGTTTAAATCCCAATTTAAAATGAAAATAAAACAAATCAGTTAGGCGGCCAATAATCTCGCGACTTATACAGTGAACTAATAATCACAAAGAAATGCCAATATGATCGGGGCTTTTAAATGGATAGGAAAATGACGTGAATAACATGAAAAAAAATGCTAACTAGGGTCAGATGCATGTGGTGCATAAATTTCCCAACTCAACTCCTTTGACAAAGGCAGGGGTAGGGCCGCACATGGTACGGGTTTTTTCCTAGCTCAGTACATGTACCTCCTTAAGGTCGGTACCTGTACCTGTGTACCTGTGAAGTACGGGATGAGACATGACCTGTACCTGTTTAACTCGGTACGGGAAGGGACGGGACCGGTTCTTTACCTATAGCATATGTAGAATTGAAAAAGCGGGGGTCTAACAACCTCACCCAATATTTCACTTAGCAATCTGCATGGACTAACTCCAATATACTTTTAAGAGAATCAACTAGACAGTCAGACTCAATCTTAATAAAAAGTATATCAAAGAGTTATATCTCAATTTCTCGATTCAATCCCAACTCAAACAAATAGAAATCTGCGAGTCTGATTGAATACAAGAGAAATAAACTTGAACGGTACCAAAGACCAATGTTCAAGGATCAATCAATTTCAATCAACAACCCAAAGGTTGGATTTACCAATTGATCGATGCAAACGCACAACCTGTGATATTTCAATTATATAACAAATCAATCTCCAAGTTAATTAATAATCACAAAGAAATGCCAATATGATCGGGGCTTTTAAATGGATAGGAAAATGACGTGAATAACATGAAAAAAATGCTAACTAGGGTCAGGTGCATGTAGTTGAACCCAAATCAATCTCACACTGATTCAAGGTACGGTTGCGCTCCTTACATCTTTGATCCCAGCAGGATACTACGCACTTGATTCCCTTAGATGATCTCACCCACAACTAAGAGTTGCTACGACCAAAAGTCGAAGACTTTAATAAATAAATCTGTATCACACAGAAAAGTCTACAAGGATAGATAAATCTGTCTCACATAGAAATACCTACGAGTTTTGTTCTGTCTTTTGATAAATCAAGGTGAACAGGAACCAATCGATAACCCAGACTTATATTCCCGAAGAACAGCCTAGAATTATCAATCACCTCACAATAATCTTAATCGCCTAGCGAAACAAGATATTGCGGAATCACAAACGATGAGACGAAGATGTTTGTGACTACTTTTCTATCTTGCCTATCGGAGAAATTAAACTCAAGCCAATCTTACGATTGCACTCAATCATGATTGAAACAGCAAGATCAGATCACGCAACTACAGAGAAAATAGTTGGGTCTGGCTTCACAATCCCAATGAAGTCTTTAAGTCGTTAACCTATAGGGCCTCGGTAGAAACCTAAGGTTAAAGGAGAATCGACTCTAGCTTATACAACTAGTATCACACAGGAGGTGTGGGGATTAGGTTTCCTAGTTGCTAGAGTTCTCCTTTATATAGTCTCCAAATCAGGGTTTGCAATCTAAGTTACCTTGGTAACAAAGCATTTAATATTCACCGTTAGATGAAAACCTGATTAGATTCAATTTAATATCTTTCAACCGTTAGATAGAACTTAGCTTGTTATACACAAATGACGTATCACAAATGAAATATACGTCATTTAGGTTTGAGTAACCGTACCTAAACGTGTACACCTAGTTGGTTCAACAGTAGTTAACCAATGGTTAGCCATATGAGCACTTTCATATCAACCTTATTCATCTTCACCATAACTAGTCCAAATGACTCAAATGAACTAGTTCGAGAGTTGTTCAATTGCTTAGATCTTATAGAAGTATACAAGACACAATCGAAGCAAAATCGGTTTTGATTCACTTAAATCGATTCATGAACATTATAGCCACGGTTTGCAAATTGCATTCCTTAATATATAAATGTTTTAGTTCATGAACAAACTAATTTTAGAAAGTAACACACTTAAGTATGCGTACGGGTATGCGTACTTAGGTAACCGGATTTGAGTTTGTTTTGGTTTCCAAACTTAGCAGAAATTCACGGACGTGAACTTTCCGCCAGTATGCGTATGGGTACGCATACTTAGGTAATCGGATTGAGTTGGTTTTGATTTCCAAACTCAGCAGAAATTCACGGTCATGAACTTCCGCCATTATGCATACGGGTACGCATACTTACCCAGTCTCCATCAACCATTTAGTACACACACAAGTTTGCATACATTTGGTTCCCGGTTTTGAACTTATACACTAATGCGCAAACACATTATATGCTTATATCCAAAGATGGTTACATGTTCTAAACTCTTTATTTCAATCATTGAAACATTCTTAGAGGATGTTAAATAGAGGTTATTCACACACTATTTTTCATCAAAGCGATTTTCAAGATATTGAAATAATCAACATGACTTTCGTCACTTGTAAAGATGAACTTGGCCAAAGCGAAAGCTTACCAACACATATTTCGAGAAATAGATAGGCGAGATAAACTCGGATCGAAATAGAAAATGTGTATAGTCGAAGTCTATATAGCAATACGACTTTTGTCTCAAGATAGGAGATAGAGTATATAGACTTTTGAGTGATAGATAAGTTCAAGTATCCACATACCTTTTTGTCGATGAAGATCCACCAGTTCCTTGAGTAGTTATTCGTCTTTGCATGATGAACGTCGTGGAGTCTAGAGCTCAACTACACTTTCTATCCTAGTCCGAGACTTAGCTATAAGTAGACTAGAAATCAAGACTTATAGTTTTGGCAACTAAACTTGACAACAAGATTGAGATAGCAACGCTTGCGAGTTCGACCGAGCAATGCTCTAACAAGAATTATAAAAAAGAAAGCAAAGCAAAAAAATCTTCAAAGTTCTTGGTTCAACAACTTCAACTATTAAGACCTGAATTCATACTTTATAAACATAAGTTTAAAATGGTTTTTTGTAACCAGGTTTGACAACAGAGCAAATCCTCAAATGTTTCCATAATCCAAAAGTACCATTCTTTTGACTCTTAGCTTTAAATTTCTTCTTACAATGCTTACATTGTGCCCATTCTCCATCTAACCTTATAAAATCCTCCCAAACTTTTGAACTGACTTTCGGCTTCGCGGCTACATCACCAGCAGTAGTTGTAGCTTCAGCTGGATCCCCTGGTGCATCTTGCTGAGCATCAACAGTAGGTGCAGGTACATATGTAGGGTGAATAGGGGAATCAACTTCAGTTGCAGGTTGACTTTGAGTGTTTTTTGCATCTATCTGAAATGAAAATACAAGTTAAAGTATTAAATTGAGAGATGTAAATTGAAATGAAAATACAAGATCAGTCCTAGAAAGATTTATAGACGTTACTGTAAAAGATCTAAAGAAGAAAAAACCCCAGCAAAGGACTAATTGATACTCTCCTAGACAATCTAATAAATTACTTCGCATGAAAAAAAACATAAATAAATATCATACATAAATGCCTAAAAGCATTTCATAAACTGAAATCTACAAAACCAGTAAAGAACTTGGTGGACATGAGCTTTTTCCTGAATGCAGACACGAATACAAAAGTCCCTAACAACAAGGTCATAAAAATTTAGTGGACACATTAAAGTAATCATGCATTATACAGACTAGTACTATTGGCTCTTTGTAATACATACGTGCCTTTAATTTCTTAACAATGCTAACAGCTAGCGGCATCGAAGTACATCAGGACTACACCGAGTCACGGACCTTCTATGTATAAAATGTTAAAACCAAACAAGTAATTAACATACCACTAGCAAGCCATCATTTATCCAGAACCAAAAGAACTTAAAGACAAAAGTCTAGTTAAGGCAGTAGCCATAGAAAAATTGCATAATGCTTTTCAAAACCCCAACACACATGGGCATGATTTTTGTACAACCACGGGCAAGTTCAACAGAGTTAAAGTTTCGGAACTAAAAAAAATTAGGTTCATGTCATTAAACACATATTGAAACAAATCTTCACAAACCCTTGCAAGCATTCAACATGAATTAGCCACCACCAGCAGATGCAGGTAAAATACCCCAAATTTCTAAAATTGATACCTTAACTTATCAATTTACACACTCAAATTTAAAACTCAAAGACAGGTACAAAATACATATATCTTATGCTTTAATATTTCCTGGATTAAGATATTTTATTGCGCATATGCATCGATAGATTCAATATTAATGTTTACCTATTGTTGTTGACCAAACAATCAGTCCGTATGAAGTGATGAACCACGCCAGAAATTCCAAAACCCTAAAATCAAAAATCAAAAATTACAATCAATTTCAAATCTAAAGAAATCAACAAAAACTAAATAGAAATGAACAAAAACTAATTAGTTTTCAAAAACCCTAACTATTATTAGTTGTTATTACCTGTTGCAGACTTGCACTAAATATAAAACGAAGATTAGAATATGGTTAGATGGTGGCTGAGAAGTTGGTGGTGAATATGGTGATGATGATTAGAAGATGGTGGTGTGGTGGCTTAGCCTCTCAGAAGATGGTGGACGACGGTCTCTTCTCTTCTTGAGAGGAAAGTCTAAGAGAGGGAAGAAAAAGAAGGAAATGGGGAGAAAAGAAATGGAGGAGAAATTGAGAATACGATAGAAAAGGGTATAAACCCTACTATCAATGGCCTGGATTTAATCCCTAATATCAACGGATAAATATCTTTGGTACCACGGGATGAGAATAGCTAAGACCGTTACTTGTACCTACTCTAGGCCCGATACCGGTTTTTTGTACTTATACCTGCCCCATATGACTACGGTACCGGTACGGTTCCTTTGGTTTCGGTACGGTTCCACGGGACTGGACGGTTCCTGTGCATCCCTAGGCAGGGGCGAAGCTAATATAAATAGCATATATGTTATTGCATTTTTTTGGATACCATTCCATCTTGGAGGGACCATGATTTTAATTTTAATAGGATATGTAGAAGTAAATTGAAACACCCTTTATCTAAATATTTATATTAATAACAAAATTACTCTTTCTAATTAAGTTAGTGTAGTGATTAGTTTAATCATTAAGTTAAGCTAATTAATGATTAGTATAAGTTTAAATCCATAAGTTGGGTTTATTAAAAAAAAAAAATATTAAGCTAACCAACAACGATACTTCTCGAATGGATCAACAACCATTGGTGATCGCATAATGAGATAAGTACTACAAAATCATAAGCTTTTATACACATAACATATGATACATTACACGAAAAATGCTCATCACCAACGATACTAGAAGAAACAAAAGGAAAACTGAGATCTCTCTTCAACAAGCCAAAGGAGAAACAAGTTACAAAGATACTATCTCGTAAGACCTCAATAGGGGGTGGCAAGTCACTATTATAAAACCTAAAAGTAGGGAGGCTGGGACTACGATTTTGGCGTGTCAACTTAGTTCGCTTGGTCGTGCGACGACGTTTTAGCACGATCACGTAAGAGGCGACCATAAACCCTAAAGCGCGTTGTAATTGGGGCATCCCGGTGAAGTCACTATAGGGGTGAAATAAAATCCTATCCGTGGGAGGCCAATGAGAACGAACCACTCAGCGAAAAGTTCTCCGGAAAGGAGTGCAGAAACATAGCCAGTGGAGTTAGTAGAAATCCTGGCATGGATCCTCACTCGGTCCAAAGAAACCCTACTTAGGGTGTGATCTCGCGCCCAGAGCCACATAGGAGAAAGGCATGAGGTCACGACAACACTGGTCGTTGAATAACTAGATGGGAGGAGCCCAACTGAAATGGTTAGGGGTGACCTCCTTGAAAGGGAGATTCAGGGGGAATATAAACGGAAGACGCCCTACATTAGTGAGCTGAATTGTGCCAAAGACGGCAATGTGTTGGGGCTTTCTACTCACGTAAGTATCGAAGGCCTGGTATATTGTCGCAGAAATAACCCGAGGAGGTAAAAATACTATTACAGATAAGGAGAGATCGATAGCCAATGACTCGCAAGAGCACATGGAAATGAGATTTCGTCGCCAATGTTGAAGACCCTACCCAAGGCGACCATAAGTCCTTTAAGTTATCTATGTGGGAGGCAATAAGACCTTACTTAGGAGGTAAGTAAGACCTATAAAAGTCTGTATGAACACACGCCACCAAAGGAGCGCGAAGGAAAGTGAGGCAATGAAAGATCGCGCTGAGGCACGAAGGAGCAATAAGGAGACGTACTCTCGCCAAGCTAAGTATTATTAAATTTTAAGAAAAATTATATTGCATAAATAATACTTACATCATTTGCTCAATCTAACATGTTAGTAATACTTGAGTAAATATCTATGTCATTATGTTCATACCATTACTATGCGATACATACTATCTCCAATTGATTTACAACATTTTAGTATAATAGTAAGACTCACTTCGCATAAGCATCAAATCTCAAAACTATAATATGATTTCGCATGTATACTTGAATAATTTACCCTTTGCATGTTAGCATTTCGCAATAAAATTTAAGAGATTATCCTTAGCATAGTATCATTTCGCATTACTATTCGCATAATATATCTTTCGCATCACATCAAGTCATGTGGATATGCAAGCAATTTGTTTCTCGCATTAATATCATTTCCCATAATGCAAGGCATTCGCACTTTAGAAAATTGGCACCTTCATAGTGAGGCATATACACGCAGTAAAATATTTGTAACACTTCGCATGATTTGCATAACAATTCGCATAAATATAAACATTTAATTCGCATAAGACTAGTATTCACAAAATTTGATCATTCGCATAACCTTATCATTTCCATGATTAGTGAAAACGCATCACTTTTAAATATAGCACGTTATGATAGAAACCACATTACAACATTTGACTCGCATAAAGAATTATAACATCAATCTTCCCCTAGAGGAGAGAAATAAATTCTAGTATAATATCATAAAATTTGCTTTTCTTCGCATAAATTAACAATAGCATACGAAAAATTGCATCTTCGCGCACATATTAATTGCTTTTCATAATTTACCTTTTCCTTATTTTTGTGTTTGCAGCATGCGAAAAGCTTAGGCAAAATGAGTAAAAATTTTCTATCGCAAATACTTTAAAAGTAAAGGGTATCTTTTCGCACAGTTCCTTCAGCAACAAAGACGAATACTTCCAAAGGATGTTCCACGGTACACACTACCATACTTCAAAACGAGGCAAAGACAACAAGTTACTTTTGCTTCGGAAAGTTTTTGTTCCTTTATCTTCTTAAAGCAAAAGGAGGCATACCATATGAGAAGCTGAGGCAACACCATCGCGGGAGAAGAAAATTTTAAGCCGGGGCAAGACAAGAATGAAGAGTGACCCACCAACCCAAAGGATACGAAGTAAAAGTCATCTCGCATCAACTCCAAATAATCATCATGACAATACAGCACGATCCAAGCTACTCAAGCATCTCGCGCAAGAACAACATCAAGAAGAATTTTATCTTAAGATCACTCTTCAAGCAATCTCAAGAGAAAAGAGGAAAAATGTAGGGGCGAATTATCGCACAAGACATAACTTAACTTCGCCCAGATAAGACAACTCCAAATACGAAGACATTACAATAATCAGACATCAAGACAAAGAATAATAACGCGATGATAAGAAAAGAATGCGAACAAGCAACCATGCGATGAAAGTAGCACGAAGACCAGTTCCATAGAAGCAATGGGAAAGACACTACAGAGAACGCGAAGGACAGTGACATCTACCCAAAAGCATGGCGAATAAGACAAACTGAAAATGAATCAGTCAACTGTGATCATGCATGTGAGTCTTGGTTGTCTTCTGCTAGGATAACTATCTATATAAAGAGCTAGAAAACATTGTAATAAAGAGAGGGCAAGAGAGAGATCAATTTTAAGAGAGAGCAATCTAGAGAGATCAGTAGAGAGAGAGAAAAGCCACACAAAGTATCTCCTTCTTCTTCTTTCATCCACCACCACCACTTAAATCTATAACTCAAACACAAAACCCTTCAATGGATTCTTATGTAATACTCATGTTATTTCAACACTCATAGTGAAGAACCATGGATGTAGATCACATTGATCGAACCATGTAAAAAATCCTTGTGTCTTTTTACTTTACTAGCACTTTTACCATTTTCATGTTCAATAAGTTTAGATCTAGAAATTATTTACACAATATCATAAGGGGTGTAGTTATGGGATTTTCCGCAATTACATTTTGGCGCTAGAAACAGGGAGGAGTAAAAGATTTATCCTTCCTGTAACTTGTTGGTTAAAGAAGAAATTTTAGTGAAGTCATCAACTTTGTAATCTTTCTAGATCTACAAAATTTAGGTGCAAAAATGGAAGTTTCAAGGAGGATTTTACATGTTCAGGGAGTAAACATCATCAACAATTCAAAGAAATTAAAAGAGCAAGAGAAAAGATTAGTTGCTGCGGTGAAAAAACGAAACTGAAGTCTACATAAACAACTTCTCCTCGACAAAATCTTATTCTCTTCATCTTGTCTTCATCTTTGGGGCAGTTCGGGAGAAGTAGGATTGAAAGTCTAATCATGAAGGGCGAAATCAAGTGAATAAGTTATGCGAATTATGTTTTCTATCCCAAACGAGAGTTAGAATAGTTGGTAAGAGATACAGATTCTGAGACACAGTTCACGGATTCGACTCTCTCATCGCATATATGTTTACGTATTTAGCGCATAGGCATTCTATTTCACAAGCACAATTTCGCACAGTTGGTTAAGATTGTAGGAAATGAGCAGCAGGCCACGCACTCGAAACTCAACTCGCGCACATTTTTCATATCCCCCCTTGAACTACAAAGGGCGAAGAACAGAATAGCATGGGAGCGTTAAATTTCCCATCACAAACCAAATTAAGGTCGCACAGTTGGTCAAGCCTAGGCAAGGCGAGAGGCAGGTCATTGGTTCAAGTCTCGCCCACATCATTTGGTTTTGCAGCGCGAACATTTGCTGATCAGTTCGCCCAAGCCCATTATTTCATCGCACTCAAATTCGTTTTATCGTACCAAGCCCATTACAGCTTCAACTTAACAGAGTCACAACTTCATGCAAAGTACTTCTCGTCATCAACAACGATACTTCTCGAATGGATCAACAACCATTGGTGATCTCATAATGAGATAAGGCCACCAAATCAAAAGCTTTTATACACATAACATATGATACATTACACAAAAAATGCTCATCACCAACAATACTAGAAGAAACAAAAGGCGAACTAAAATCTCTCTTCAACAAGCCAAAGGCGAAACAAGTTACAAAGATACTATCTCGTAAGGCCTCAATAGGGGGCGGAAATTCACTATTATAAAACCTCTAAGTAGGGAGGCTGGGACTACGATTGTGGCGTGTCAACTTAGTTCGCGTGGTCGTGCGACGGCGTTTTAGCACGATCACGTAAGAGGCGACAATAAGCCTTAACGCGCGTCGTAACTAGTGCTTCCCGGTGAAGTCACTATAGGGGCGAAATAAAAGCCTATCCGTGGGAGGCCACTGAGAACGAACCACTCAGCGAAAAGTTCTCCGGCAAGGAGTGCAGAAACATAGCCAGTGGAGTTAGTAGAAGGCCTGGCATGGATCCTCACTCGGTCCAAAGAAACCCCACTTAGGGTGTGATCTCGCGCCCAGAGCCACATAGGCGAAAGGCATGAGGTCACGACAACACTGGTCGTTGAATAACTGAATGGGTGGAGCCCAATTGAAATGGTTAGGGGTGACCTCCTTGAAAGGGCGATTCAGGGGGAATATAAACGGATGACGCCCTCCATTAGAGAGATGAATTGTGCCAAAGACGGCAATGTGTTGGGTCTTTCTACTCACGGGAGTATCTAAGACCTGGTATATTGTCGCAGAAATAACCTGAGGAGGTAAAAATACTAACACAGATAAGGAGAGATCGATGGCCAATGACTCGCAAGAGCACATGGAACTGAGATTTCGTCGCCCAATGTTGAAGACCCTACCCAAGGCGACCATAAGTCCTTTAAGTTGTCTATGTGGGGAGGCAATAAGACCTTACTTAGGAGGCAAGTAAGACCTACAAAAGTATGTATGAACACCAGCCACCAAAGGAGCGCGAAGGAAAGTGAGGCAATGAAAGATCGCGCTGAGGCACGAAGGAGCAATAAGGAGACGTACTCTTGCCAAGCTAAGTATTATTAAATTTAAAAAAAATTCATATTGCATAAGAAATACTTACATCATTTGCTCAATCTAACATGTTAGTAATACTTGAGTAAATATCTATGTCATTATGTTCATACCATTACTATGCGATACATACTATCTCCAATTGATTTACAACATTTTAGTATAATAGTAAGACTCACTTCGCATAAGCATCAAATCTCAAAACTATAATATGATTTCGCATGTATACTTGAATAATTTACCCTTTGCATGTTAGAATTTCGCAATAAAATTTAAGAGATTATCCTGAGCATAGTATCATTTCGCATTACTATTCGCATAATATATCTTTCGCATCACATCAAGTCATGTGGATATGCAAGCAATTTGTTTCTCGCATTAATATCATTTCGCATAATGCAAGGCATTCGCACTTTAGAAAATTGGCACCTTCATAGTGAGGCATATACACGTAGTAAAATATTTGTAACACTTCGCATGATTTGCATAACAATTCGCATAAATATAAACATGTAATTCGCACAAGACTAGTATTCACAAAATTTGATCATTCGCATAACCTTATCATTTCCATGATTAGTGAAAACGCATCACTTTTAAATATAGCACGTTATTATAGAAAGCACATTACAACATTTGACTATAATAAAGAAATATAACATCAATCTTCCCCTAGAGGAGAGAAATAAATTCTAGTATAATATCATAAAATTTGTTTTCTTCGCATAAATTAACAATAGCATACGAAAAATTGCTTCTTCGCGCACATATTAATTGCTTTTCAGAATTTACCTTTTCCTTATTTTTGTTTTGCAGCATGCAAAAAGCTTAGGCAAAATGAGTAAAAATTCTCTATCGCAAATACTTTAAAAGTAAAGGGTATCCTTTCGTGTAGTTCCTTCAGCAACAAAGACCAATACTTCCAAAAGATGTTTCGCGGTACACACTACCATACTTCAAAACGAGGCAGAGATAGCAAGTTACTTTTGCTTCGGAAAGTTCTAGTTCCTTCATCTTCCCAAAGCAAAAGGAGGTATACCATATGAGAAGCTGAGGCAACACCATCGCAGGAGAAGAAAAATTGAAGCTGAGGCAAGACAAGAATGAAGAGTTACCCACCAACCCAAAGGATACGAAGCAAAAGTCATCTCGCATCAACTCCAAATAATCATCACGACAATACAGCACAATCCAAGCTACTCAAGCATCTCGCGCAAGAACAACATCAAGAAGAATTTTATATTAAGATCACTCTTCAAACAATCTCAAGAGAAAAGAGGCAAAATGTAGGGGCGAAATATCGCACAAGACATAACTTAACTTCGCCCAGATAAGACCTCCAAATACGAAGACATTACAATAATCATACTTCAAGACAAAGAATAATAACGCGATGATAAAAAAAGAATGCGAACAAGCAACCATGCGATGAAAGTAGCACGAAGACCAGTTCCAAAGAAGCAATGCGAAAGACACTACAGAAAACGCGAAGGACAGTGACATCTACCCAAAAGCCTGGTGAATAAGACAAACTGAAGAAGAATCAGTCAACTGTGATCATGCATGTGAGTCTTGGTTGTCTTCTACTAGGATAACTATCTATATAAGGAGCTAGAAAACATTGTAATAAAGAGAGGGCAAGAGAGAGATCAATTTTAAGAGAGAGCAATCTAGAGAGATCAGTAGAGAGAGAGAAAAGCCACACAAAGTATCTCCTTCTTCTTCTTTCATCCACCACCACCACTTAAATCTATAACTCAAACACAAAACCCTTCAATGGATTCTTATGTAATACTCATGTTATTTCAACACTCATAGTGAAGAACCATGGATGTAGATCACATTGATCGAACCATGTAAAAAATCCTTGTGTCTCTTTACTTTACTAGCACTTTTATCCAGTGTTTTAAGACCCGGACCGGACCGGCCAGTTGGACCAACCAGTAAGAAAACGGTCTGGTTCAATATTCACCCACTAACATGTTAAAAAAAACAGGGAACTGGATGAACCGGCCGGTCTAACAGTTGACCCAGCTGGGTTTGTAACGGTTCAACTGTTTACTTTTCAATCAAATTTTTTTCCCCATCCGAAGCATCTATCAAAAAATTGAAAACTGATCTTCCATCAGTTCCACATAGCATTGAGATGTTTATAGCAATTGAAAGATGGATTTTGCTTTAAAGAACTAGATTTATAATCATCCATCATCAGATTTATAAAGCATCAGATCCGTTCATGGAAGCAAAAAAAAAAATTCTTCTCATAGAAAAATAAATAAATCCATGAAATAAAACTCATACGTCAAATAATAGGAAGTTGTTGGACAAATTTAGAGGAGGAAAGAAAATTTTGTATAGATGAAGTTCTCCTCAGTTGGTAACAGAGAGAGAAAGAATCGAGCCAGCAAAAAAAAAACAGAGAAAAGAAAGAGTTGGTAGGAGAAGAGAGAAGAGAAAGTTTCTGTGGGGGTGATTTGGGTTTTGGGTTAATTAATATTATTTTACGTCCTTTGCTTTATTCATAAGCAGTCCACTACCACTACGTTTCAAGGTTGAATAAAATTAGCTACTTTTGAAAATTACTATATAGTTGATGACCCACTAACCCAGTGGTTGAACCACTGGTTAACCCAATGACCCGGTAGTTTTACTGGTTTGACAATTGGTCCCATTATTAAAACATTATTTTTATCATCATTTTAATGTTTAATAAGTTTAGATCTAGAAATTATTTACACAATATCATAAGGGTGTAATTGTGGGATTTTCAGCAACTACATTATGTGATCAGGTTCATGCATGCATACCATTATCTTAACATTCACATTTATTTCCTGCTGTGCTAAATTCTCATTCCTACTACCTTTGGCTTTACAGAATTTTATGAATTATATGAAACTTGGTCACTTTTCATGTTGATAACATCAAGAAACAAATCGAAATCTCCCAACAGTGGAGAGTCCTCTGGACTACATGGGAGTATATTAGTTTCTACTGTCTAGCTAAGTGTCACGATATAAATATCAATGTCTCCCAAAACCATTGCAGGCATCTAACTTAAATTTGGTGCTAATTTTCTATTTATTGCACTATTAGAATGATCAAGGCTCACTTTTATCCGTCCCGTTAGCAGCAGCGGATCTTGAAAGTCTGAACTTTTCAATGCTAGTAGCATTTGTGTTAGGTCAGATTAGTTAAGTATCCAACAACAGAAAGCTATCTATGTCTTCACTTTGCAATATTTACATAAAGCATCAATGAATTCTGATATGAAGAACTTGCTTCAATTTGCTGTTAAGTTCATCAATAAGCGATCACATTATATATACTCTTGAGCTCGCCGATAGTTGCTTCTTTCATTACCTGAAGCAAATTGATCAAGTGCACTGAGAGTAACTGACACAAGTATCTAATTTTGGATGGTGCATAAAGAGACAACAACACAATGGTCATTCGGCAATTCAAACTGTCTGTATAGGATAACACTCATGTCACTAACGTATAAGAAAACAACAAACATTCGCCTCACTTAAAACACATAGTGACCACACTCAAAAAATAAACCATGCAAAATGATTTTGGTGGCACCAGCCGCCAATAGTTAAAAGTAGAAATTAACGTTTAATCCCAAAGTCGTTGGGCTTTGGACACTCTAGTCCTCTCCTTTCAGGCCTAATACTAGGAGGTCCAAATTTACAAAATTCAAAACGAGTTGATCCTTTAGTGAACGATTTAGTCCAAAATGATTTTTTTTTGTGACAAAAATACCCATCAATATTTCTGGTTTCAGTTTCATTTATCGAAACTCGAGTGAGAGCTCTCCATCTACTCCGGTTAAAGACGACAGCATAAGATTTTGACAAAATTTCATCTCGGATTCGATTCATGATCAGGTTTAGATCATTTTAGGCATCTCTACCTTTCCCATTTCTGTCAACACCGAAGAATCTTTGGAAGAAGATCTAAAAACAATCAGATCTGGTAAAATTTCATCTAAATCTTAAACAAAATTCATTAAATTTTACATCAGTAGTGTGTTTTCCTCTCAATCTTAGTAAAATTTCTTTTATGATGCTTTAGGTATTGATTTTATTTTGATTAGTTATAAGATGTTATTCTTTTCTTATATCTAAAGGTGCTTTTTCATTAAACGAAGTTTTGATCGAGGAGAAAACGATAAAGAACCGCAGATTTTGGTTTCATGGCGATTCTTTTTGAGCAGTCTACTGGTAATTGCATCTATCTGATTCCTTTAATTTCTTTAAATTTGAATTGGAAGTGAGCTTACTGTATTTGAGGAATGATTTTCATTGGGCGAGGATGTGATTGAAAAATTTATATAAGCAATCAGTAATTTTTTGTGTTGTTATATTATTGAAGGGAAGTGAGCGTCCTCTTCAGATGGTATATCAATGGGTGTTGCTTAGAAAGTACATGATGGAAGAACATAGTAGTTTTCTAATCCTTTCCTATTATACTTATATCTACTGCTCTCTACTGGTTTCAGGCATGCCAGTCTTGTTATTGCTCACTACCATTTCTGAACTATTCAACACAAATTACGGTTTTATGATACCAAATGTTTAGATCAAATACAATCAAATAAAAATGATTTGAAAGATTATTTATATCTTGATAGTATACTCAAGAACTTATATAAATATTCATTTATTATGTAAATGTCGACGATGGAAAATCCGCAGAGGCAGGGAGTAAGACATGTGAATTTGATTAATGACTTTCTATTGGAATTTTTTTTAATCTTCAAAAAGATCTTACAGTTGGAAAATTCAATTAAATTTAGAATTTACTATACTACTTGGAATAATTCTTGGTTTCGTACAGTCATACCGACTAATTTCGAGCTAGTATCCAATACAGATACTGAAATGCAATAGCTCTTCAAATTATTTTTGTTCTGTAACAAGAACAAAGTTAATAAATTTAGGCTCTTATTGTTTTCGTTTTCACATTTTAAGCACACGTACGTATTTCCGAACGACTTACTGCAATGTTTTCATGGTGGTTTGAAGAATCATGTTGAAAAAGTAGCATTAACCCAACGGATGTATTCAAGATTTTGGGAATGACAATGCCCAAAATTCTAAACTCTTAAAATTATTTTGATCCTATTTCTTTGTCGTACAGAAATCTCGCTAGTGTTTATGCCAATGTGAACTCCGTATCTAAATTGAAAAGGAGATGAGACTAGAAAGTATGAGACTTTGTGGTTGGAGTTTTGAATTCTCGAAAACTTCTTGCAGGTCAAGAAGATTACAACAGAATTAGACCTATAAGTTACTGAGGAGCTGATGTTTTCTTGCTTACTTTCTCACTGATCAGTAGACCCATCTTTGAGAACATTACCAAAAAGGTACGCCTTAGGTTCCCTTTTTTCCACTATCTTTTTTCTTAAAATGTGATTATTAATGTGTACATAACTGTACACATGCTGATTTTCAATATGCACATAAATGTACATATGTTGATATTTAATGTGCACATAATTGTACACCTTTTGATCATAAAACACTAATACATTATATGAATGAAATTTGCTAGTTCTAGTGATAATATCCTCTTTGTAACAAAATTTTATTATCTTGTCAAAGGTTGTGGGATCCAGCTAATTATGGTTTAGATTAATTAAAAGAAACCCTGTGACATCCAGGAATGCCTAGGGATATTCAAGATATGTAAGTCTTTCTTTAGTCAAGCATCATTTTTCTGTAGTTTCTTTTCATCATCATAGACTTTTTTTTTTGGATGATATTTGTTTTTAATTCTGGTTATTCGTTAAGGAAAGAAAATTTGGCAGGCCGGTTCTCTAAATGGCCTGTTTCTAAAATCGAGGAATTGAACACTTTACTACTAACAAATGCTAGTTCCATGGTATACATACAACGATCTTGTGATATTAATAGTAATCCTCTTTTGTACTTTGAATTTATGTTTTTTTAATTTTTTTTATTGGATTTAAGAGGTTTGTGATGTTAATTAGGAAGAGTACGAAGACTTATATACACTGAATGAGTGTGTAGTACGGTATAATAATTCGGCTCGTTCCTTGGAAGAATTCGATTCCACAGACAATTTTGATAGAGCTATGTTGGGCTTGCTCAGTTCTCGTAACTATGGCTACATACGTAAGTTTGCCACCTTAAATACTGAAACAAATTTGTTTCGGATCATGCCCATGTCTGTCATTATGGTGAACTTCTCCGTGTTTTCTTATTCGGATAAGGAGTTCAAACTCGATGTAGGTTAAAATTGTAACATGTTTTCGTCGAAGGAAGTCAACAGTATGTCTGATTCTCAGCGGTAATGTTCACTGAAGAGTTTCATTCATATTTAAATTGCAACATTACGTATACTGCAGGGAACAATACACATTATGACATTGCAATAAGTCATAATGAGCCCCTATATAGTTGCATCTGGACATAATGAGCCCCTATATAGTTGCATCTGGACACAATTTTCACTGGAGAGTTTCATTCATTTTGTACTACACTCTTCTTACAGTTGAATCTGGACATAATGAGCCCCTATATAGTCCTAAAGAATGATTCTAAAAATAAGTCAATTTCGTAGTTGACACAATAGAGTTATGAAGCCAGATTCGTGCACGTGGGAGAATTTCACCTCGCTTCCAAAGCCTATTTATATGGATTTTCATGAAGAAACTCTTTAATTTTTGTCTTGATTTTTAATGTGTACATAATTGTACACATGTTGATTTTTCGTGTGTACATAGCTGCATATTAATTTTCAGTGCGCACATAGTTGCACATCTCATGATGCATTCTTTTGAAGCGTCATTTGTTAGTTATATAACCCAAGAATGTAATACGGAAGTTGACTGTACAGCATAGGCATTGATAGACGCATTTATGTGTCTATTTTCATCTCTATTATGTATATTGTTAGAACCAATTTTTGTACTAATTTTGGTATTTTATCTCTTTGTAGGTGTTTTTTTGGAGAAATAAGCTTTTGCTGCGAAATTGGCTCGAAAAGTTGATAAATACAACCCAAGGGACAAGTGTTATGCAGACTCCAGCAACGGATAAGGGGCGACCATTGGATAAGGGGTAACCTTTCCCCTTCACGTTCAAATTCTGAATTTGGGCGGGAAACCAAAAACGTGAAGGTTGTTTTCTGACAGTTTTGGTGGTAGTGATTTGGAGGAGTTTAAGGTCGATTAAACCTCTGATTTTCATAGGGTAGACTCCTTATGGGTCTAGGAATCTAACATGGGTGTTGAAATCGATTAAACTGGGCTCAATCGACAGTTTTTGATCTCAACAGCAAAATATGGAAAGTCACGTGTGTGACCGATTTTAGGAAAATTTAGAGAGATTAAAGGCAAGATTTTCTTCCCAAAGCTTAATATCTATCTAAGGAAGAGTTTAGAATCAAAAGGAAAGCCCAGATATGCGTGGAAATTCTAAAACAAGAAATTACCGCAACTTTGCCGTGAAGAGAAAGAAAGAGATTTCGGAAGATTTTGGAGAGATTTAATCGCTCTTTTTGATATAAATAGATTGGTTGGGTCATATATAAGGGGTGTCGAGAGTTTGGGGGGCTGAGAAGGCTTGAGGAGCCGAGAATCAGAGATTCACAGGCCGCTGATGCTGCTGCCAGGCCTGAAGAACACGAAGAACATGACCCACACTGAACAGTCGCGAAGCAGTCTTATATTCAACTACAGGAAGCTGTTATCGTTTCTAACTGTAATCGCTTTAAACTTTCAGCGACCATTGCTTCCCTTGCAAAAAGCTTTCTGTAACTACAGATCATCCTTCTTAATAAAAACACCTTATTTGATCAATGAAATCAACTTTTGAGCATATTTCTAATATGAGGAGCTAAACCCCAACACTGGGATGATGGAGGAAGGCGAATATCATACTTGGGGTAATTTTATTAATTCTTTTTAAGATTTTTGCATTAATTTTAATTGAAATTATGATTTGAATTAATTGGTTGTCATTTAATTTGATGATGTATGCTTAGCTTAGGTGTTTTGATACATCATGCTTAGGATTTACAATCAATGTTTTGAGAATCTACCTTGGCAAAAATAGAGTCCATGTTTTTCTTTAGCTAAAATTGTCAAAGAATTAGTAATTGAACCTTATGTTTTGAATTCGGTGGAATCCTGAGTCCCAGTAATTCTCGCACCCTTTGTAATATTTTTGTATATATTTTTATTAAATTTACAAACCCGAATCTTCACAAGTCCGAGTTGAACGAACTCTACTTATCACTTTTTACAACTACATAAAACCCACACCAATTTTTGGCGTCGCCGACGCGGACTTGTTTTTAGGGTTTTTAGATTTATTTTTATTTTTGTTATTTTTTTTGTTCTTCTTTACGCGTTTGGTATTTTTCGATTCTTTTCAGATTTGGAGCGGAGCTAAAAGGAAAGGAATAAGTGTTCTAAGAGGAAAGCATTGCCAAAGAAGGAAAGAAAAGAGGAGTCCAAAGGAGTGAAGAAGAAGATTTTTGTATATAGTTATTTTATTTTATTTTATTTTAGATTTTATTACTTTTTATTTTTAGAAATTGTAAATAGGGTTTTATTTTTATTCTTGTAAAAAAAAAAATTGGACTTTTTTTTTTTTTTTTTTTTTTTTTTTTTTT